>JAXRKP010002064.1:55000-72283 GCA_037039925.1 Doris montereyensis
CCTCAATGGTAGATGATAATGATGATAACAAAAAGATATCACTCAATGGTAGATGATATTGATGGTAACAAGAAGATATCACTCAATGGTAGATGATACTGATGGTAACAAGAAGATATCACTCAATGGTAAATGATAATGATGATAACAAGAAGATATCACTCAATGGTAGATGATACTGATGGTAACAAGAAAATATCACTCAATGGTAAATGATAATGATGATAACAAGAAGATATCACTCAATGGTAGATGATAATGATGATAACAAGAAAATATCACTCAATGGTAGATGATAATGATGATAACAAAAGATATCACTCAATGGTAAATTATATTGCTGGTAACAAGAAGATATCACTCAATGGTAAATGATCTTGATGATAACAAGAAGATAGCACTCAATGGTAGATTATAATGATGATAACAAAAAGATATCGCTCAATGGTAAATGATAATGATGATAACAAAAAGATATCACTCAATGGTAGATGCTAATGATGATAACAAAAAGATATCACTCAATTGTAGATGATAATGATGATGGGGTTGTTTGTAACAGTGGTAGAAGTCCCATGTCTTGTCAGATGTTTGGATATCGGCATAGTTATAAATATGCAAGCATGTTACACCCAGGGTGATACCCACTATAAATGTTAGATCGAGTCAGTAGTCGATACTGATGTTACAAAGGTAAGCGTGAACGGCATTTTTCCAGCAGTTGAGTTATGAGACATTCAAAATGGTGGCTTAGGTGAATGAAATATATACCCAGAGACATGGAAACAATGAAATTTATACCCAGAGACGTAGAAACAATGACATTTCTATTCAGAGACGAGGAAACAATGAAATTTCTATTCAGAGATGAGAAACAATGAAATTTCTATTCAGAGATGGGAAACAAGAAATTTCTATTCAAACAATGAAATTTCTATTCAGAGATGAGCAAACAATGAAATTTCTATTCAGAGATGAGGAAACAATGACATTTCTATTCAGAGACCTGGAAACAATGAAATTTCTATTCATAGACATGGAAACAATGAAATTTCTATTCAGAGACGTGGAAACAATGAAATTTCTATTCAGAGGAGAGGAAACAATGAAATTTCTATTCAGAGACGTGGAAACAATGAAATTTCTATTCAGAGACGTGGAAACAATGAAATTTCTATTCAGAGACGAGAAACAATGAAATGTCTTTTCAGAAACGTGAAACAATTACATTTCTATTCAGAGACATGGAAACAATGAAATTTCTATTCAGAGACGTGGAAACAATGAAATTTCTATCAGAGACGTGGAAACAATGAAATTTCTATTCGCAGACATGGAAACAATGAAATTTCTATTCGCAGACATGGAAACAATGAAATTTCTATTCAGAGACGAGGAAACAATGAAATTTCTTATCAGAAACGTGGAAACAATGAAATTTCTATTCAGAGACATGGAAACAATGAAATTTCTATTCAGAGACGTGGAAACAATGAAATTTCTATTCAGAGACGTGGAAACAATGAAATTTCTATTCAGAGACGTGGAAACAATGAAATTTCTATTCCAGAGACGTGGAAACAATGAAATTTCTATTCAGAGACGTGGAAACAATGAAATTTCTATTCAGAGACGTGGAAACAATGAAATTTCTATTCAGAGACGTGGAAACAATGAAATTTCTTATCAGAGACGTGGAAACAATGAAATTTCTATTCAGAGACGTGGAAACAATGAAATTTCCTATTCAAACCCACTCCCAGATTCGGACAGGTCGGTTGACGCCAAGTCCCATCGGAGACTGACGGTAAAAAAATCCCTTGCCTGTTTACAGGGTATTCGGAGCAAACTTTTAAAAACAAAATTCTACCAAGAACCTCGAGATCATCGTAGTTGTGGATGTGGGTAACATCAAATTAAGTCCAACCTTTTTTAAACAATGAAATTCTACTCAGAGACGTGGAAACAATGAAATTTTCATTAATTTCACGTCACGTCTGGTAGAAGACTTCTTTGAATGAAAACCATGTTGGGATCATTTAGAGCCTACGTGTAAAAGACGTTAGAGTCTACGTTTAAAATACATACGTTAGAGCCTACCTGTAAAAGACGTTAGAGTCTACGTTTAAAATACATACGTTAGAGCCTACCTGTAAAAGACGTTAGAGTCTACGTTTAAAATACATACGTTAGAGCCTACCTGTAAAAGACTTTAGAGTCTACGTTTAAAATACATACGTTAGCCTATGCCTAGGAGCCCTGTAAAAGACGTTAGAGTCTACGTTTAAAATACATACGTTAGAGCCTATGTGTAAAAGACGTTAGAGTCTACGTTTTAAAATACATACGTTAGAGTCTACGTGTAAAAGACTATGTTTAAAATACATACGTTAGAGCCTACGTTTGAAATACATACGTTAGAGCCTACCTTTAAAATACATACGTTAGAGAACGTTAGAGCCGACATGTAAAAGACGTTAGATCCTATGTTTAAAATACATACGTTAGAGCCTACGTGTAAAAGACGTTAGAGTCTACGTTTAAAATACATACGTTAGAGCCTACATGTAAAAAGACGTTAGAGTCTACGTTTAAAATACATACGTTAGAGCCTACGTGTAAAAGACGTTAGAGTCTACGTTTAAAATACATACGTTAGAGTCTACATGTAAAAGACGTTAGAGTCTACGTTTAAAATACATACGTTAGAGCCTACGTGCAAAGACTTTAGTCTACGTTTAAAATACATACGTTAGAGCCTACGTGTAAAGACGTTAGAGTCTACGTTTAAAATACATACGTTAGAGCCGACATTTAAAAGACGTTAGATCCTATGTTTAAAATACATACGTTAGAGCCTACGTGTAAAAGACGTTAGAGTCTACGTTTAAAATACATACGTTAGAGCCTACATGTAAAAGACGTTAGAGTCTACGTTTAAAATACATACGTTAGAGCCTACGTGTAAAAGACGTTAGAGTCTACGTTTAAAATACATACGTTAGAGCCTACATGTAAAAGACGTTAGAGTCTACGTTTAAAATACATACGTTAGAGCCTACGTGTAAAAGACTTTAGAGTCTACGTTTAAAATACATACGTTAGAGCCTACGTGTACAAGACGTTAGAGTCTACGTTTAAAATACATACGTTAGAGCCTATGTTTAAAATACATACGTTAGAGCCTACGTTTAAAATACATACGTTAGAGGTTACGTGTAAAAGACGTTAGAGCCTATGTTTAAAATACATACGTTAGAGCCTCGTGTAAAAGACGTTAGAGTCTACGTTTAAAATACATACGTTAGAGCCTACATGTAAAAGACGTTAGAGTCTACGTTTAAAATACATACGTTAGAGCCTATGTTTAAAATACATACGTTAGAGCCTACGTGTAAAAGAAGTTAGAGCCTACGTTTAAAAAACATGTTAGAGCCTACGTGTAAAAGACGTTAGAGTCTACGTTTAAAATACATACGTTAGAGCCTACGTGTAAAACACGTTAGAGCCTACCTGTAAAAATACGTTAGAGCCTACGTGTAAAAGACGTTAGAGTCTACGTGTAAAAGACGTTAGACTCTACGTTTAAGATACATACGTTAGAGCCTACGTGTAAAAGACGTTAGAGTCTACGTTTAAAAAACATACGTTAGAGCCTACATGTAAAAGACGTTAGAGCCTACGTGTAAAAGACGTTAGAGTCTACGTTTAAAATACATACGTTAGAGCCTACATGTAAAAGACGTTAGAGTCTACGTTTAAAATACATACGTTAGAGCCTACATGTAAAAAACGTTAGAGTCTACGTTTAAAATACATACGTTAGAGCCTACATGTAAAAGACGTTAGAGTCTCGTTTAAAATACATACGTTAGAGCCTACATGTAAAATACGTTAGAGCCTACATGTAAAATATGTTAGAGCCTACGTGTAAAAGACGTTAGAGCCTACGTGTAAAAGACGTTAGAGCCTACGTGTAAAAGACGTTAGAGCCTACATGTAAAAGACGTTAGAGCCTACGTGTAAAAGACGTTAGAGCCTATGTTTAAAAGACGTTAGAGCCCGTGTAAAAGACGTTGTTTAAAAGACGTTAGAGCCTATGTTTAAAAGACGTTAGAGCCTACGTGTAAAAGACGTTAGAGCCTATGTTTAAAGACGTTAGAACCTACGTGTAAAAGACGTTAGAGCTTATGTTTAAAAGACGTTAGAGCCTATGTTTAAAGGACGTTAGAGCCTATGTTTAAAGACGTTAGAGCCTATGTTTAAAAGACGTTAGAACCTACATGTAAAAGACGTTAGAGCCTATGTTTAAAAGACGTTAGAGCCTATGTTTAAAAGACGTTAGAACCTACATGTAAAAGACGTTATGTTTAAAAGACGTTAGAGCCTATGTTTAAAAGACGTTAGAACCTACGTGTAAAAGACGTTAGAGCCTATGTTTAAAAGACGTTAGAGCCTATGTTTAAAAGACGTTAGAGCCTATGTTTAAAAGACGTTAGAGCCTATGTTTAAAAGACGTTAGAGCCTATGTTTAAAAGACGTTAGAGTCTATGTTTAAAAGACGTTAAGTCTATGTTTAAAAGACGTTAGAGCTATGTTTAAAAGACGTTAGAGCCTATGTTTAAAAGACGTTAGAGCCTATGTTTAAAGACGTTAGAGCCTATGTTTAAAAGACGTTAGAGCCTATGTTTAAAGACGTTAGAGCCTATGTTTAAAAGACGTTAGAGCCTATGTTTAAAAGACATTAGAGCCTATGTTTAAAAGACATTAGAGTCTACGTTTAAAATACATTAGAGCCTATGTTTAAAATACATTAGAGTCTATGTTTAAAATACATTAGAGTCTATGTTTAAAAGACGTTAGAGTCTATGTTTAAAAGACGTTAGAGCCTATGTTTAAAAGACGTTAGAGCCTATGTTTAAAAGACGTTAGAGCCTATGTTTAAAATACATTAGAGTCTACGTTTAAAATACATTAGAGTCTATGTTTAAAATACATTAGAGTCTACGTTTAAAATACATTAGAGCCTACGTTTAAAATGCATTAGAGCCTGTGTTTAAAATACATTAGAGTCTATGTTTAAAATACATTAGAGTCTACGTTTAAAATACATAAGAGTCTATGTTTAATATACATTAGAGTCTACGTTTAAAATACGTTTATAAGAGTCTATGTTTAAAATACATTATAGTCTACGTTTAAAATGTATTAGAGCCTGTGTTTTAAAATACATTAGAGTCTACGTTTAAAATACATAAGAGTCTTTGTTTAAAATACATTAGAGTCTACGTTTAAAATGTATTAGAGCCTGTGTTTAAAATACATTAGAGTCTACGTTTAAAATACATTAGAGTCTACGTTTAAAATACATTAGAGCCTGTGTTTAAAATACATTAGAGTCTACGTTTAAAATACATTAGAGTCTACGTTTAAAATACATTAGAGTCTACGTTTAAAATACGGCTACTCTTAGTGGCATGGCAACATAGCCTTTGGCGCCCAAAGAACAACCAACTCAGAACTATAGATATATAGATGATTTATGTGGCTTTATAATAGAGACCAGCACTAAGAACAACCAACTCAGAACTATAAATATATAGATGATTTATGTGGTTTTATAGTAGAGACCAACACTAAGAACTATAGATATAAAGATGATTTATGTGGCTTTATAGTAGAGACCAGCACAAAGAACTACCCACTCAGAACTACAGATATATAGATGATTTATGTGGCTTTATAGTAGAGACCAGCACTAAGAACTATAGATATATAGATGATTTACGTTGCTTTATAGTAGAGACCAGCACTAAGAACTACCAACTCAGAACTATAGATATATAGATGATTTATGTGGCTTTATAGTAGAGACCAGTACTAAGAACTATAGATATATATATAGATGATTTATGTGGCTTTATAGTAGAGACCAGCACTAAGAACTATATATATATAGATGATTTATGTGGCTTTATCGTAGAGACCAGCACTAAGAACTACCAACTCAGAACTATAGATATATAGATGATTTATGTGGCTTTATAGTAGAGACCAGCGCTAAGAACTACCAACTCAGAACTATAGATATATAGATGATTTATGTGGCTTTATAGTAGAGACCAGCACTAAGAACTATATATATATATATAGATGATTTATGTGGCTTTATAGTAGAGACCAGCACTAAGAACTATAGATATATAGATGATTTATGTGGCTTTATAGTAGAGACCAACACTAAGAACTATAGATATATAGATGATTTATGTGGCTTTATAGTAGAGACCAGCACTAAGAACTATATATATATATATATATATATATATATATATATATATATATATATATAGATGATTTATGTGGCTTTATAGTAGAGACCAGCACTAAGAACAACCAACTCAGAACTATAGATATATAGATGATTTATGTGGCTTTATAGTAGAGACCAGCACTAAGAACAACCAACTCAGAACTATATATATATATATATAGATGATTTATGTGGCTTTATAGTAGAGACCAGCACTAAGAACTATAGATATATAGATGATTTATGTGGCTTTATAGTAGAGACCAGCACTAAGAACTATAGATATATAGATGATTTATGTGGCTTTATAGTAGAGACCAACGCTAAGAACAACCAACTCAGATTTATAGATATATAGATGATTTACGTGGCTGTATAGTAGCGACCAACGCAGAACTATAGATATATAAATGATTTATGTGGCTGTATAGTAGTGACCAACTCAGAACTATAGATATATAGATGACTTATGTGGCTGTAAAGTAGCGACCAACTCAGAACTATAGATGTATAGATGACGTATGTGGCTGTATAGTAGCGATCAACTCAGATGTATAGATATATAAATGATTGATGTGGCTTTATGGTAGCGACCAACTCAGAACTATAGATATATAAATGATTTATGTGGCTGTATAGTAGCGACCAACTCAGAACTATAGATATACAAATGATTTATGTGGCTTTATAGTAGCGACCAACTCAGAACTATAGATATATAAATGATTTATGTGGCTTTATAGAAGAGACCAGCACTAAGAACTACTAACTCAGAACTATAGATATATAAATGATTTATGTGGGTTTATAGTAGCGACCAACTCAGAACTATAGATATATAGATGACTTATGTGGCTGTATAGTAGCGACCAACTCAGAACTATAGATATATAAATGATTTATGTGGCTTTATGGTAGCGACCAGCACAAACAAGTCACCTTTGTTATCAAATAGCTTGGCGACTGGCTTCCATCTTTCTATTGACTGTAGACTGTTGACTGTTGACTGTTGACTGTTGACTTTTGACTTTTGACTTTTGACTGTTGACTGTTGGCTGTTGACTGTTGACTTTTGACTTTGGCTGTTGGCTGTTGGCTGTTGGCTGTTGACTGTTGACTGTTGACTCTTGACTTTTGACTGGTGACTGTTGACTGTTGACTGTTGACTGTTGACTCTTCACTTTTGACTTTGACTGTTGACTCTTGACTTTTGACTGGTGACTGTTGACTGTTGACTGTTGACTGTTGACTGGTGACTGTTGACTCCATGAACCGTAGAACAATAGATAAACACGGCGATTGAGAGCTGATTCAGAAATACCAAATATCCACAAAAGGTTTTCATTAGAATTTAGTCCGTTCACCATGATATAAGAGGATCTAAGCAAGGTGAATAAGAGGAAACAGCAAGATAAAAGATAAAGGATAAAAGATAGAGAAAGACTGGAAGGAAAGGCGACCTACCAGTAGCGCATGCCAAGCGCTCACTCCACAAAAGGCCTCTGGAAGTAGTGAGTCACCAGCCTGGTTATTGGAAATGAGCAGGAGTACTCAAGTTCTAATGACGAATTTTTACCTCGTTCGTAGTTAAGCCAAACAGATGGAGATGGCTAGCGCATGTTCTCCACATGAACAAGCCCAGACATTTACATGCGTTTCTGGTGTGGATATCATCTACGGAAAGAGAGGGCGTGAGGCCAGCGAACACTTGACAGAACTGTGGAAGAGGAAAATGAGGAAGAGGAAAATGAGGAAGAGGTGGTTGAGAAGGAGGAGGTTGTTTTATTTTTATTTACCCACATCCACAACTAATGTGATCTTTTTTTCTTCTTTTTTTGGGGGGGGATTTTGGTATCGTCCGTCTGTGATGGGACTAGGTGTTGATCCACATACCTTGATCAGGGGGTGGGGTTTTCTCGAAAAAGAACCCCGAGAAAACGTTCCAACGTGCCAGACACGAACCCACGACCTTTGAGTTGAAAGGCCGACACTTTGCATCTAGACCGCCGAGTCTCCAGGAGAGGGAAGAAGAAGTGAAAGCCGTGAGCATGACCTAGACCGAGAACACTGTCATGGCATGACCTAGACCGAGAACACTGTCATGACATGACCTAGACCGAGAACACTGTCATGGCATGACCTAGACCGAGAACACTGTCATGGCATGACCTAGACCGAGAACACTGTCATGGCATTACCTAGACCGAGAACACTGTCATAGCATGACCTAGACCGAGAACACTGTCATGGCATGACCTAGACCGAGAACACTGTCATGGCATTACCTAGACCGAGAACACTGTCATAGCATTACCTAGACCGAGAACACTGTCATGGCATTACCTAGACCGACAATACTATCATAGCATTAGCTAAACCGAGAACACTGTCATAGCATTACCTAGACCGAGAACACTGTCATAGCATTACCTAGACCGAGAACACTGTCATAGCAATAACTAGACCGAGAATACTGTCATAGCATTACCTAGACCGAGAACACTGTCATAGCATTACCTAGACCGAGAACCCTGTCATAGCATTACCTAGACCGAGAACACTGTCATAGCATTACCTAGACCGAGAACACTGTCATAGCATTACCTAGACCGAGAACACTGCCATGGCATTACCTAGACCGAGAACAATGTCATAGCATTACCTAGACCGAGAACACTGTCATGGCATTACCTAGACCGAGAACACTGTCATAGCATTACCTAGACCGAGAAGACTGTCATGGTATTACCCAGACCGAGAACACTGTCATAGCATTACCTAGACCGAGAACACTGTCATAGCATTACCTAGACCGAGAACACTGTCATAGCATTACCTAGACCGAGAACACTGTCATAGCATTACCTAGACCGAGACCACTGTCATAGCATTACCTAGACCGAGAACACTGTCATGGCATGACCTAGACCGAGAACACTGTCATGGCATGACCTAGACCGAGAACACTGTCATAGCATTACCTAGACCGAGAACACTGTCATGGCATGACCTAGACCGAGAACACTGTCATGGCATTACCTAGACCGAGAACACTGTCATAGCATGACCTAGACCGAGAACACTGTCATAGCATTACCTAGACCGAGAACACTGTCATGGCATTACCTAGACCGAGAATACTATCATAGCATTAGCTAAACCGAGAACACTGTCATAGCATTACCTAGACCGAGAACACTGTCATGGCATTACCTAGACCGAGAACACTGTCATAGCAATAACTAGACCGAGAATACTGTCATAGTATTACCTAGACCGAGAACCCTGTCATAGCATTACCTAGACCGAGAACCCTGTCATAGCATTAGACCGAGAACACTGTCATAGCATTACCTAGACCGAGAACACTGTAGCATAGACCAGGAACACTGCCATGGCTGCCTAGACCGAGAACACTGTCATGGCATTACCTAGACCGAGAACACTGTCATAGCATTACCTAGACCGAGAACACTGTCATGGCATTATCTAGACCGAGAACACTGTCATGGCATTACCTAGACCGAGAACACTGTCATAGCATTACCTAGACCGAGAACACTGACCGAGAACATAGCATTAGACCGAGAACACTGTCATAGCATTACCTAGACCGAGAACACTGTCATAGCATTACCTAGACCGAGAACATGGCATAGCATTACCTAGACCGAGAACACTGTCATAGCATTACCTAGACCGAGAACACTGTCATAGCATTACCTAGACCGAGAACACTATCATAGCATTACCTAGACCGAGAACACTGTCATGGCATTACCTAGACCGAGAACACTGTCATAGCATTACCTAGACCGAGAACACTGTCATAGCATGACCTAGACCGAGAACACTGTCATAGCATGACCTAGACCGAGAACACTATCATACCATTACCTAGACCAAGAACACTGCCATAGCATTACCCAGACTGAGAACACTATCATAGCATTACCTAGACCGAGAACACTGTCATAGCATTACCTAGACCAAGAACACTGTCATAGCATTACCTAGACCGAGAACACTATCATAGCATTACCTAGACCGAGAACACTGTCATAGCATTACCTAGACCGAGAACATTAGCATTACCTAGACCAAGAACACTATCATAGCATTACCTAGACCAAGAACACTGTCATAGCATTACCTAGACCGAGAACACTGTCATAGCATTACCTAGACCGAGAACACTGTCATAGCATTACCTAGACCGAGAACACTGTCATAGCATTACCTAGACCGAGAACACTGTCATAGCATTACCTAGACCGAGAACACTGGCATAGCATTACCTAGACCGAGAACACTGTCATAGCATTACCTAGACCGAGAACACTGTCATAGCATTACCTAGACCGAGAACACTATCATAGCATTACCTAGACCGAGAACACTGTCATGGCATTACCTAGACCGAGAACACTGTCATAGCATGACCTAGACCGAGAACACTGTCATAGCATGACCTAGACCGAGAACACTGTCATAGCATGACCTAGACCGAGAACACTATCATACCATTACCTAGACCAAGAACACTGCCATAGCATTACCTAGACCGAGAACACTATCATAGCATTACCTAGACCGAGAACACTGTCATAGCATTACCTAGACCAAGAACACTGTCATAGCATTACCTAGACCGAGAACACTATCATAGCATTACCTAGACCGAGAACACTGTCATAGCATTACCTAGACCGAGAACACTGTCATAGCATTACCTAGACCAAGAACACTATCATAGCATTACCTAGACCAAGAACACTGTCATAGCATTACCTAGACCGAGAACACTGTCGTAGCATTACCTAGACCGAGAACACTGTCATAGCATTACCTAGACCGAGAACACTGTCATGGCTTGCCAAGGAATAGGACACCTGGCAGAACATCGTCAAGGTTTTATGTTCCATCAACAACAAACGATTGCTTTGTTTGTGTATGTATGTGTGTGTATGTACGTGTATGTATGTGTGTATATGTATGTGTATGTGTATGTGTGTATATGTGTGTATATGAGTATATGTGTGTATGTGTGTTGTATGTGTGTTGTATGTGTGTATATGCGTGTGTATATGTGTGTGTATATGTGTGTGTGCGTGTAATCCCTGATGGCAACAAAACCCATGTTTTCCTTCTGATTCCGAGTTGTGGCAGTCAATTATGAGGTCAACCCTCGAACAACGGGATGTCATGTAGTGTTTGTTACAAACAACGGATGTCATGTAGTGTTTGTTACCAACAACGGGATGTCATGTAGTGTTTGTTACGAACAACGGGATGTCATGTAGTGTTTGTTACGAACAACGGGATGTCATGTAGTGTTTGTTACGAACAACGGGATGTCATGTAGTGTTTGTTACGAACAACGGGATGTCATGTAGTGTTTGTTACGAACAACGGGATGTCATGTAATGTTTGTTACGAACAACGGGATGTCATGTAGTGTTTGTTACCAACAACGGGATGTCATGTAGTGTTTGTTACGAACAACGGGATGTCATGTAGTGTTTGTTACCAACAACGGGATGTCATGTAGTGTTTGTTACGAACAACGGGATGTCATGAAGTGTTTGTTACGAACAACGGGATGTCATGTAGTGTTTGTTACGAACAACGAGATGTCATGTAGTGTTTGTTACGAACAACGGGATGTCATGTAGTGTTTGTTACGAACAACGGGATGTCATGTAGTGTTTGTTACCAACAACGGGATGTCATGTAGTGTTTGTTACAAGCTGGCTTGCATTTTGTTTGTTTGGGTTTTTAAACCTAACACTTTAGCCAACTATCCATGTCAAGATCCAATGGTTCTTTAAATATAGCGAGATCACCATAGTGGCGGATGGACGTCAACAAAGACGATACCTGCGTCTACACACAAACAAACAAAAGAAAGTCATGGAAGGTGATGTGTTGTTGTCTTTTACATTCACTAGTTTCTTTGGTCCTGGTTTGGTTTTGTTGTGTAAGTGGTCGAGGAAAATGGCGGGAGGAGGGGGGAGAGAGAGGGGGTAGGAGTTGGAGGTCATCCCTGGTAAAAAAGTCTAATCAACGGGCATAATGCTGAGAATCAAACCCCAGATCCACAGCGTGCAAAGAGAGTTCACAACCTGTGGAACACCACCCAAATCACCATATCCAACCAGACCTCCTCTTTGGAAAAAAAACAACCCAACTTTGCTGTTTCCGCCTTTGTTCATATTCCTAGTGAACATTTCACATTTCACATTTCACATTTCACACTCCCTTACATTTCTTTCTATGTAAGACACAAGTAGACCGTTATTATACAACTCGGGGTTTTTCCCAACTTGACACTTTCAACCTTATTGCTAATTACAATCTTACCAGCCAGAGGTAGGTGTATCGAACCAGAATGTGTTTAACTCTTCCACTCCCTAAACAAAAGGTAGATTCTATCAATAAGTCAGTTCACTGATGAACACATGTCCATGGCAAATGAAGACAAAAACCTTTACCTCAGCCAGTTCAGACCAGGTATGGCAGACCATATTATCTTTTGGTAAAAGCAAGCTGGCTTGGATGCCATTTAACAGTAAATCAGATCAAATCGTCATGCCATCACATGACGGTGATGCTCTCTCTGTCTGTCTATCTGTGTGCCTGTCTCTCTCTCTCTCTCTCTCTCTCTCTCTCTCTCTCTCTCTCTTCTCTCTCTGTTTCCTTTTTTCCACTTCTATTGCAAGGTGCCTGAGCGTGCTATGACTGCACGCCTTTTCCTGTCTGATAAAAGAAGGGGCAACAACTCTAGACACATAAAATGATAAAACGTACGATGTAGAGCGCAGTTTGTGCCGTTGGTGATGTCTCGCTAATGCTGCAGTCGCCCTAGTGATTAGGTGATATCAGCTTCAACCTTATTAGTGTTTACAGTGGCTTGTTTCGCTACATTAAATTTCTGGGATTTTCCGATTTACAGCCGCTCAAGAGATTTCCAACAATGTCTTACGGGGCGTAGTTAGCTCAGTTGGTAGCACGCTTTCTTTTCATGGCGAGGCGATAGGTGCCAACACAGTGGTCGTGGGTTTGATCACCATAGTGTTCAGGATTGTTTTTCTCTTTATTCCTTGTGTTTTTCTCGTCTTAGTTCCATTACAATCGTTTAGTAGTAGTAGTAGTAGTAGTAGTAGTAGTAGTAGTAGTAGTAGTAGTAGTAGTAGTAGTAGTAGTAGTAGCAGCAGCAGTAATACCAGCAGCAGCAGCAGCAGCAGCAGCAGCAGCAGCAGCAGCAGTGGTGGCGGCAGTAATAGCAGCAGTAGCAGTAGTAGCAGCAGCGGCAGCAGCAGCAGTAGTAGTAGTAGCAGCAGCAGTAGTAGTAGTAGTAGCAGTAGTAGCAGCAGCAGTACCAGCAGTAGTAGTAGTAGTCGCAGCAGCAGCAGCAGTAGCAGCAGCAGCAGCAGCAGCAGTAGCAGTAGTAGTAGTAGCAGCTGCAGCAGCAGCAGTATTAGAAGTAGTAGTAGCAGCAGCAGTAGCAGCAGCAGCAGCAGTAGCAGTAGCAGTAGCAGTAGAAGCAGCAGTAATAGTACCAGCAGCAGCAGCAGCAGCAGCAGCAGCAGCAGCAGCAGCAGCAGCAGCAGTAGCAGTAGTAGCAGTAGTAGTATTAGTAGTAGTAGTCATCGTCGTTGTCGTCGTCGTCGTCGTCGTAGTAGTAGTAGTAGTAGTAGTAGCAGTAGTAGTAGTAGTAGTAGCAGTAGCAGCAGTAGTAGTAGTAGTAGTAGTAGTCATCGTCGTTGTCGTCGTCGTCGTCGTCGTCGTAGTAGTAGTAGTAGTAGTAGTAGTAGTAGTAGTAGCAGTAGTAGTAGTAGCAGTAGTGTTAGCAGCAGTAGTAGCAGTGGTAGTAGTAGTAGTAGTAGCAGCAGTAGCAGCAGCAGCAGCAGCAGTAGCAGCAGCAGTAGCAGTAGTAGTAGCAGTGGTAGCAGTAGTAGCAGTGGTAGTAGTAGCAGTAGTAGTAGTAGTAGTAGCAGTAGTGGTAGTAGTAGTAGTAGTAGTAGCACCAGTAGTAGTAGTAGTCGCAGTAGTAGTAGTAGTAGTAGTAGTAGTAGTAGTAGTAGTGGTGGTGGTGGTAGTAGCAGCAACAGCAGCAGTAGCAGAAGTAGTGGCAGCAGCAGCAACAGTAGTAGTAGTAGTAGTAGTAGTAGTAGTAGTAGTAGTAGTAGTAGTAGTAGTAGTAGTAGTAGTAGTAGTAGTAGTAGTAGTAGCCCAGACATCACGCAATCCATTATTTAGACCTAAGCCATAACGTGACACACGGACTGTACAGTGTGAACATCAATGAGACATCACGCAATCCATTACGTAGATCTAAGCCATAACGTGACAGACGAACTGTACGGTGTGAACCTCAATGAGACATCACGCAATTCATCACGTGGATCTAAGCCATAACGTGACACAAGAGTGTACAGTGTGAACATCAATGAGACATCACGCCATCCATCACGTAGATCTAAGCCATAACGTGACACACGAACTGTACAGTGTGAACATCAATGAGGCATCACGCAATCCATTATTTAGACCTAAGCCATAACGTGACACACTGACTGTACAGTGTGAAGATCAATGAGACATCACGCAATCCATCACGTAGACCTAAGCCATAACGTGACATACTGACTGTACAGTGTGAACATCAATGAGACATCACGCAATCCATCACGTAGACCTAAGCCATAACGTGACATACTGACTGTACAGTGTGAATATCAATGAGACATCACGCAATCCATTACGTAGACCTAAGCCATAACGTGACACACGAACTGTACAGTGTGAACATCAATGAGACATCACGCAATCCATCACGCAATCCATCACGTAGACCTAAGCCATAACGTGACACACTGACTGTACAGTGTGAACATCAATGAGACATCACGCAATCCATCACGTAGACCTAAGCCATAACGTGACAAACTGACTGTACAGTGTGAACATCAATGAGACATCACGCAATCCATTACGTAGATCTAAGCCATCACGTGACACACGAACTGTACAGTGTGAACATCAATGAGACATCACGCAATCCATTACGTAGACCTAAGCCATAACGTGACACACGGACTGTACAGTGTGAACATCAATGAGACATCACGCAATCCATTACGTAGACCTAAGCCATAACGTGACACACGGACTGTACAGAACATCAATGAGACATCACGCAATGACACCATAACGTGACACACGAACTGTACAGTGTGAGCATCAATCCATTACGAGGCATCACGCAATCCATTACGTAGATCTAAGCCATAACGTGACACACGGACTGTACAGTGTGAACATCAATGAGGCATCACGCAATCCATTACGTAATCCATCACGTAGACCTAAGCCATAACATGACACACGAACTGTACAGTGTGAACATCAATGAGACATCACGCAATCCATTACGTAATCCATCACGTAGACCTAAGCCATAACATGACACACGAACTGTACAGTGTGAACATCAATGAGGCATCACGCAATCCATTACGTAGATCTAAGCCATAACGTGACACACGGACTGTACAGTGTGAGCATCAATGAGGCATCACGCAATCCATTACGTAGATCTAAGCCATAACGTGACACATGGACTGTACAGTGTGAACATCAATGAGGCATCACGCAATCCATCACGCAATCCATCACGTAGACCTAAGCCATAACATGACACACGAACTGTACAGTGTGAACATCAATGAGACATCACGCAATCCATTACGTAGACCTAAGCCATAACGTGACACACGGACTGTACAGTGTGAAGATCAATGAGACATCACGCAATCCATTATTTAGACCTAAGCCATAACGTGACACACTGACTGTACAGTGTGAAGATCAATGAGACATCACGCAATCCATTATTTAGACCTAAGCCATAACGTGACACACGGACTGTACAGTGTGAAGATCAATGAGACATCACGCAATCCATTACGTAGACCTAAGCCATAACGTGACACACTGACTGTACAGTGTGAAGATCAATGAGACATCACGCAATCCATTATTTAGACCTAAGCCATGACGTGACACACGGACTGTACAGTGTGAAGATTTACAGGCATTATGGTGTAAACATCTCCGACCTACAATAGTCCATAGTCAGGTTATATTAAGTAGAAACAGTATTTACAGGCGTTATGGTGTAAACATCTCTGACCTACAATAGTCCATAGTCAGGTTATATTAAGTAGAAACATTATTTACAGGCGTTATGGTGTAAACATCTCTGACTTACAATAGTCCATAGTCAGGTTATGTTAAGTAGAAACGTTATTTACAGGCGTTATGGTGCAAACATCTCTGACTTACAATAGTCCATAGTCAGGTTATGTTAAGTAGAAAACATTTTTACAGGCGTTATGGTGTAAACATCTCTGACCTACAATAGTCCATAGTCAGGTTATATTAAGTAGAAACAGTATTTACAGGCGTTATGGTGTAAACATCTCTGACCTACAATAGTCCATAGTCAGGTTATATTAAGTAGCAAAAACTGTGTTTGTGAAACCAGTGGCTTAAGTGACGTAGTGGCTAGGCCGTGTGACGTCATACATGATCATTAAGTTCTGAATCCCGGCAAAAATATGCCCGTCTTTGTGTTCCTTGGGAAACCCGCGATATCCACTCAGACTTATGTGAAAATGAGTACCAGCATACCATTATGATTGCAAATAAGATGCGTAACTGACTAGTGCCCTATGCAGGATGTGATGTATCTCCATCTGTCTATCTTCAGGTTAATGTCTATAAATGTGTTTCAATCGATTTATCGATCTATCTATCTATCTATTCTATCTTATCCATCTTTCTATCTATATATATATATATATATATATATATATATATATATTATATAATATGTATATATATATATTATATAATCTCTATATGTATCTAATCTATATAATAGTGTATCTATATATCGATCT
>JAXRKP010002065.1:0-65000 GCA_037039925.1 Doris montereyensis
AGAGTATACAATGTCTTGTTTGTTTTAACATTAGTTATATATTAAGGAAAGATCTCAGGAACAAAAAGCAGAGGAAGACAAAGACTGACATTCTTACAATGTCCTAACAACTGGGCCATAAGTAGGAACATCAGCAACAATAACTTTATCAGATCCTCAAATGACAGAGAAGAATGGAGATCCATGTTAGCCAATGCCTGCCTCAGACTGCACATGAAAAATAATATATATACACAAGAAGGATCTGATAGCTCAGCTGGTAGTCAATGAGTCATGGTATTGAATACTTCTGTTCATCAGATGTCATCACAATTTTGTTACAAATCAGTAGTATTTGTAATAATGTGTATATATCTTTTCTTCCCTTCATAGATTGCTCAAGTAGAAAACTTAAAAGCAGACATAAACAGTTTGTTAAGCTTTGTGCGAGAAGACAGAAAATGACATCCGTTCGTGTTTAAATACTTTGCAGGTTTGTGATATGTTCATAAAGTTCACTGTGTTGCTACAATGTCTTTTAAAACAAGACTATCCATGAGTCATCATTTATTGATTATTTCACGATTATTTAATTGTTTTCATGATTTATCAATAATTGCACATTCATTTCAAACTGGCTAAATAGCTGTTAAACAATGGTTTGTAGTCGTCGTCATGTTTAATTTATTGCATATTTTTTTCGTCTTAAAGAAGACTTGTAGATTGATGTTTAAGGGACCAGGTTACCACTCTCCTGCAGACTCATGGATTCCTTGTAGACATGACACTTTTCATAGGAAATAATATGTCAATTTTTATCCTAGATACAACTTGTTATAGTCTTGGTGGAGGGGCAAGTTTCATCTTGTTGCTCATAGTTTATAGTCATCCTGTCAAGCTCTAGGCCTGCTTCATAAATCCAAATTACTTGTATACAAATCACAGATTGAAATGTTCATAAAGTTGAATGTTTTTAACATCATCAAACATCAAAGGAAACAACTTGAAAACAATTTTACATAAGTCTTGATTGAAGATAGTACGGTTTCGCTAGAAGTGTCACATTAGAAACGGATAAGATAAATGAAACCAACAAATAGTAGTATATTGCCAAGCAGAACACATCTAAAAGAAAAGCTCTATGACCCTATGGAGAGCCTGCTAAAGACCATACACTTCGTGGAGACAATCGACCTACTGATCTGACCCACTGGCAGAGAGACTGACGAAGAAGAAGTAGAAATTAAGCCTGCTGTTCAAATCTGTTGAGCTTTAAGTAATCGAAAGATAAGATAGTCACAAATGAATGGAGATTTTAACATTACATACATTTGAATGTCTGAAAAGTCGAACTCACAAATTGTCAACATTAATCACATCTGAAATTTCAGGAGCATGCTGTCAACATAGAAAAGCAATAGTCTCTTGAGTGTACTATTTCTCCCCTTACATCTGATTTGATTCATATTATTATGTCTTTCTTGCTTAACTGAAATGAAAAGCAAGGTTCTCAATTCTTGTATTACTTTCTACATTCAACTATGACTCATTACACATTTCATTGAATATCAATAGAATGAGTAATATGAAAATGGTAATTATAAATGACATAAGTGCTGTGTGAATCAGATCAGAATAAATTGAAGTCAATCTATTACTAAACAAGAGCCATAGTCAATAAGAAATGATCATCACAAAGTTAGAAGAATTATATTCCTTTGATTTTGAAACGTCCATAGAATACTTTGTAATGTGGAAATGTGTTTCTTGTCGGGTTTTCCACAGTTTATTCAGGAGAATGAAAGAGAACTTACACTTCAAGGAGTGAGAACTATGACTGTTGGTCAAAAAGATTTCCGGAAAAGTTTGTTTACTGTGTGGCATGATGTCTTTTCAATGCAGCGCCCTAAAAAGTATGTTTTGCATTATTATTTTTAGCATTTTGATTCCGTTCCATACACTCAAACCTGCTAAAACAGAAACGTGTCCAAAGAGGAAATTGTCTTAAATGGAATGCTTCCGATTCCCCCTTGATAAATTGCTATATTTTTTACCTGTCTAAAGTTTCATAATGGTGAAATGTTTTCATGTCACTGTCCTGTTGTAATTAGTTTTTGAGCAACTTAAATCTCTGGGGTTCTAAGGTTTTATAGCATAAGTTAACTCTTTAATTGCTACATACGCTGAAAGCCAATTATACTCTTCAAGCAGTCCCCTTTCATAATTTCATCCTCTCATTGTTTGTTCATATTTTTGTATATTTTTCAATATCTTTTACTGGCCAACACAAAGTGAAAAAACGCCAATATATGAAGAGCAAACACCACATATTTTTTTTGTAGTTTATTTACATACACTTATCAATAATTTCCAGCATTGAAACAATTTTTATTTTCATTTTGGGTGGGAATATGGGTCAAAATGTAGATAAACACAAAATTCGCATATTAATTAGCTTTCCAAGATGACCGCCAAAGGTCACATGACATAATTTGAAGAAGAAAAAATATGCCAGCATGTTGGTAAGACTATCCGCTAACATATATGTAAATTTCATGAAGATACGTCTAGCAGTTTTATTTTTAAGATTTTTGGTTAAAAACCACCCGTTTTTAACTGATTTTCCTCAAAAGGTTTAGCAATTGAGATTTATATCAGTGTCAAAATGGGAAGCGACTAAAGAGTTAACTGCTATTGATTAGTCCCTTATTTATGTCTGACAAAAAGCACACAAATGTAGACATGTTTGGTATGGATTTGTTTGGGAAGAATGGTCTTTGTGGAGACAATCAAAATTTGGTTTGAATTAACGTCAATGACAACAGTGACCTATTTCTCATTACTATTTTTAGATGAAAATGCACACATATTACATGGAAAGAAGACCAGTATAAAGGGGGGGGGGAAAGTTTGTAAATAGCATTGAAATATTTGTTAGTGTAAAAATAGGAGGAAAAAAGCTTATAAATTCACATGAACTGATGCTTTTTATATTCCAACCTGTCTTAGTGGGATATTCCAAAAGAAGTAGATCATAAATAGTCCCTTCAATCAATAGAGACATAAAACTGTTATGTAACATGCCACACCTTGGGAAAATGTATGTCCACGAAGACAAACTTTGAAAATAAATTGCAAGAGAGAAAAAGCTACCACAATGACTAAATTGGTTGCCATTTTTTCTTTTACAGAAAGATCAATTTGACACTGTTAACTATGTGAAAGGAAATAGCCCCTTGAAAAAGGAGAAAAAAACACATTTATAGAAGAAAATACATTCTCAAGGATGAAAAAAAAATAAAATTGTAATAATCAAATGAACATGATTTGAATTGTACTGGTCAACAAAGGAAAAAACAACTAGTTATAAGTCTTCCAGGATAATTACAATAATCTAAAAGATATCTAACAGTACTGCATTTTGATTCCTTGGTTATTGAATTATTTAGAAATATTTATACATAAATAATTGGATGGAGAGAAAAAACCTGATATGAAATAATAAAAGTATAATGAAACCAAAACTATAAAATTTATTAAAATTAAAACAAGTTTAGAATTAGATCTCGAGAGTCTAGGGGTGATCATCAATTAGACAATTTCTGTTTTTGTTATAACAAAAGTGCTTATTACATTTCTTACATACATTATTAGATTTTTTTCTACTTTATGAAGACAGTAACAACGAACACAATTTCCACGTCTTTCACAGAGCTCTGGAACAACAACATGAGTATCTAAGGATAATCTTTTTCTCATATAAAGGCACTGCCATATTTGCATCTAGATTAGCTAGTTCTATCAATTCTAATGTAGATTCAAATCGAGAATAATTTTGTGGTCTAAAAAGCTCTCTATTTATGTTTTGTGGGAGTTTTCTAAAGTCTTGAAACATAAATTTACCTAGCAACATCTAACATGTGGTGCATAAGTGTTTTCCAAAATTTTGTTGTTTTTCTTAAAACTATATTTAGAAATCATCTGATCAGATCTATCCATCCCACCCATAAATCTATTATAATCCCTAATTGCTACTGGTTGACTAACTTGCATATATGCCTAAATTCCCCATTCACTTTACATTGTCTCTTACAAAAAAATATCCGTTAATTTAATATGCATGGTTGTTAATGTTATGATATTAACTACTTTATTATCTTTCCACTGAATGAACCCTACATTTCCCTTTCTAATACATCTCATAACCCCCCCTTCACTATCTTTATTTTTTTTAAATTGATTTTTTAAATTCCACCGCAAAACCTTTCCTACTTGCCAAAAATTGTACCACATGCAAGAACACTAAATCAATAAATAACAAAACAGATGTATAACAATTTTCTAAAAATAGTTTGTATAGATTCATTACAACTGTATAACCTAAACCAAATCCAGTGTTTTTCGCCTTCCTAGGTAAACATTAAATTTGTATGTGTATCCCGTAATCTAATCGGCTAAAACCCAAAGTTTCATTCCCCACTTAGTTGGTTTATCATATTGCTTAAACTATATCTTCCCTTATAAGCCACCATCTACACTAATCTGTTCATGCGGTTGCCAAAGCTTCATACATTTTGTAATTTTATCCATCGTATTCTGCGTACTGGTGTCAGATACTGAGAAAAGACTGGATTTGTTTTTATTTTAACTTAAACATAAAAACCCACAGACTATGGAAAATAAGTTTTGTTGACCAGGAACTTGAATCAAACTCATGTACATTAGAAGAGCAAAAAAAAAATTAAAGCTCCTGAGGGGTCAGGTCTACCCAGTACCATGCCAAGGGTGGCTTATTGGCTGCCTGTGTTTTCATGATATTGGTTCGTGTAATCGCAGAGCATGTCCATGAGGGTAAGCTGAGAAGAATAGTTTGAAGAATGAGCCTGCAAAATCAAAATACAAAACAAAAATACCCTCTTAGTTTATTGTATATCATATGTATCTACATCTGTAAACAAAGAAATGAATGACAAAATCCTGCAAATGATAAAAAAGGATTCAGCTGCATATGTACATACAATATCAATTTAACTAAAATGATATTATCATTCATTATGATGTTATAATTGTTTTAGAGGTCCTGTCGAGCCCATTGCATGAATGGCGCAAGCCCAAAGAAATTTCAGGACAGAAGAATTTTATAATTGTATGTCAAACAACTGAGATTGTCTCAAAGGCTGACTTCAGAAACATTATGTTTGATCAGACTTACCATTTTCCCAACCAGAATTTTAACAAACCCTCCCCTTTCCAATAGAATACCTATGAAATGGGTCAGGATCAGGAATACCATCAACGTGTTAGAGATTGGCTTCTTACAAAAATTAATTAATCAATAAATAATATTATTATGTAGTGAAACCAAATTATAATTATGCCCTTGAACATCCATCCAGACCTTTCTTTTTACTGGGATACATTACTTTACCTGGAGTCATGTAATCATCCACGTCTCCTCTGGTCCGGTTTTCTGGCAATAGAAGGCCTGGGGGGTTCTCGGTACGAAAGGCAGGAATTGGTAAATCAGGTCCTCTGTCCTCGTTATTATACCTCATTACATTATGCCCAGTTCCATTGTTTACTTGAGCATGTAGGGGGACTAATAAAAAAAGAGAAAATTTCAAGTAAAAAGGCTATTTGTAGGGGGAAAATATTACAGGCTGCTCAATACATCATCATTCAAATATTACAGAGAAATGAGTTAAATCCTAGATCTACATAAAAATGTTAATTCAGATCTAGCAGCTAGGCCAACCACATGTATCAGTTTCTAGAGTAAGGAAAAGAGTAGGCCTAAACTGATCTACTTCTAACACATACAGCTGATAAGGTGGGCGTGACCCTGACCTGACCGAGGTCAAATTTCATAAGTAGGCCACCCTAGTTCAGTAGATAGATCTTATCTATAAATGTAAATTATGCTGCAGACACATCTTTCCCACAGTATTTTATCTCAAAATGTAGCTAAATGTGAAGAAATAATGGATTTTACCCAAAATAACGTAATAATATGCATCAGAACCATCGAAACCACCATCGAAATTGAGAATACTTACGGTGGATCATTTTCCTTCCCCTCCTGGTCACATAAATCAACCAGGGTCCAAACATCTTCTGACAAGAGGAGTCATCTAAATCAAAATTATCCCATGTTTCGTCCATGTTTTCATTGGGAGAGAAAACTTTGAAGCAGCAGCTTGATTTCACGTCAGAAAGGCAAACAAAAATGGCGGGCCTTAATGCAGTCTCGAAGAAAGACGCTGTGTTTACACTTTTTTCCCCCTCCAAAAGTGATTTTATGTACGTTTTTGTTATAAACCATAAATTAAACCTTTTTATCACTTCTGGGCAAAAACAATACAAAACTCTAATTTATAATGAAAATACTTATGATGCCAATGACCCACTTCGTCAACGGACAAATTCGCTCGAATCTCCTTTAATCTGACTCGAGAGAGTGAAATCCTTTAATGTTTGAGTTTTGAATTCCTCAGCCTTCATTTACTATTTTTCAAAATAAGTTGGGTAAGAGCAGAGATATCTTGGAATTCAAATATCTTGAGTAACATTGATTGTACTCTAGAAAATGTCCTCCATCTATAGGCGCTATAAATGTCTGATCTATGGGACAAAATATTTTGTCTTGTTTGACTCATTACAGTAATAATAAATAAGAATCTTTTGAAGGAGCAAGTTAATCATCATTTTATATTTGCTTCTTTTCGTTTCTTGTGATATTCAAAGAAATAGATTTGTCAGCATCCATGACTTGACAGAAGGGAATCAAACGTCAGCTAAGACCAACAATATCTCATTACAAGCAAGGTACGTGCACACATTTCATTTTTATTTTATATTTGAAAAGGTACCTGCTCAAAAGCCATAACGCTTAATTTTTTTTTTTCTTTTTTCTTTTTGTTTATTCCTTTAGATCTATGCGAGAGCCATCTCTTCACAAGCAGAAACTGTTGAATGATGCTTAATTATTAATTAAAACCCAAACGTCGTAATATTTTCTCCCGTATGGATGCCTGTGCAAAAGCCGTAACTGATGTTACTATTGTTACTGTGTTTGAGCAGGACAGTTCTATCGCATTCTTATGGCTTTTGGGCAGCAACCAAAATGAGTACCTGATACTGATACCTAGGCTGTATTTCACATTACTGCCATTGAGCGCCAAGCCTGTACTGAAGATGCCTTTAGAGGCGTGCGCAAAGACAGCAGTTGATAAACTGTTCTTTAGCATGGCTTATACAGGGGTGAAATTTCAAATTGTGGTCTGCCTTAAAGCTGTATCATGAGTGTGTTATACAGACTCAATATTTTCTAAAATATTATCCTGGAGTGAAAATTTTCCCATTTGTTCCTATCAATTTAACTTATGTATAGGTGTAATGGGCATGGTGTACTGAGTTGAAAAAAGTAGTTTTTTTCGGGCACTTCCGGTTGCCATGGAAACAGCGGCCATCTTGGATTTTGCCCCCAAATTTCACCAAGTTCAATATCGATAGGCCTTTTCATTTTCCAACAAATTTCTTTCAAACTTGGCACACACCTTATTTCATACAATATCTAAATTTGGTCAGATCGGATTTTTGTTTTATTTGTAAGTTTTGAAAATAGCATATGAGAACAACCAAAAATATACAAAAATATTGTAAAAAAAATTCAATTTTTCCAAACTAGAATACATATCAAAAAGGAATCTTAAAATTTTTCTTTTTTTCCCCGCTCAGTCATCCATACCAAATTTCATGAAGATAAAAAAAAAAAATAGATATAAAATAATGATCGAAAAAAGGACATTTTGAGAAAATCGTATTTTTCTCTTATTTGAATACATTTTTCTCCCATAATCCTAAGAAAAGAGTAGGATAATACTTTGAAACATCATAGAACCCTGAGAGGCTCTCAACTACTCTTTATTGACACTGTTTCAAGTGCACCAGCACCTTTTTACTCATTCTGAGATGGTACCTTTTGATAATAGGTGTGCAGAATATGTTCCGTATCTTCCGGCCGATCTAAGGCAATATTCATAATATATCCTCAAGTAAGTTTGTTTTGGGTAGCGTTTATTGGGACGATCAAAATGAGCACCAACTTGCCATAGTTTAGATAATATTTCTGGCTTTTATTGTATAATAGCTGTGTTGAAAGATAGGCCTATATCGTTTCTAAAAGATTCCTACAAATTCAAAGAATACACACACACATACATGTACACGTACACACACACACAAAAACGCATTTTAAAACGTGACTTCAACGCTGAAAGGAAGATCCTGATTTGTGCAACAGACTCAACTGTTTGATTATTTATTTGTTTACAGATTTCAAAGTATCCTGCACTTAAGTCAAAGTGCTGGGGAATATGACCGCATCATGCAAGGCCTGTTTGAAAACTATCTGGAGGCAAAGTCAAAGGATCCTCATCTCATTGGGGTTTGTTCACACACACTATCATTAATACAATCTACTGCCAGTTATCCAACACTGCTCATTGAGGGACTCAGCAGTCCAGAGGCCTCTCAACCAAAGGTCGTAGGTTCAAGCCCCGCCAATGGCCGGAAAATGTTCTTTAGAAGTTCAAGTTATTTCGAGTTAAATATACCCTTCCCTGGTCTGGGTAGGTGGATCAACACTTAGTCCCATCAGAGATGGATGTTAAAAAGGAGGTTATGTGTGCAAATCACATTACTCTGCATATTACAGATCCCTTGGCTGTTTACAAGGCAGTCCGGGCAAAATTGAAAATCCCACCAAAAACCCAGAGATCACCTTAGTTATAAATCTGGACAAATCAAATCACTGCACGTCATTCCCCCCCAAGGGATTTGACCCTAGACATGAAAAAATAAAATTGAAAGTTTCAGACTTGTGTGTAGGTGTGTTCAAATGCAGAATGTAGTACATTCCATGTCAATACATTGTTCGTACATGTACTAATGAGCCGTGCTGACATCTTAACTGCATTGTTAAGTCATAAAACGTAGAGATGCAAATCTTACTAAACATTGTGTGAAGATGTGATTTTTTGCTACTCGTTGCAAGGATGAGGTGTGTCGGATAAGTGAACAGTTAGAATAGTGAAAAATATCCATTTGTTCCCAGCATGTTAGTGTTGGAGTCAGAAATGCAGAGATATTGGATAGCTATGACAAATATGGAGAGATTTATTTGTTCCCAAAGTAGTGTGTTGAATTTTTGAGCATTTTGGAAAACTGGTGGATGGATAGCTGGCAGTAGACTGTAGTTGCTTATTGAAAATAACGTACATAATGCATGTATCACAGACAAGGTTTTCAGTGCTAAAAGAAACTATCAAAACCACAGAGAAGTATTTTGTCTTGCCAAACTATTGTTTTTATACAAGGAAACTATTATCAATTGTCTTATAACTTGTGAATTCCAAACAGTTAATACTATAATCCCCATTAAGCATGTTTCATTGAGAGAAAAATGAGCAGGGTGATAAAAAAAAGTTATCCGTGAGTTTTCATGAGTTTTTATCAATTATTCTTATTATATGGTTTACAATAATTAAAAAAATATGTTCCATTCATGGTTTTTGCTCTATTTTACTTTATATCGTTTAGAGCTTAATTTATTTGGATTTTCCCCCTGTTTTTTTCCCCAGCTTAATCTTACCAATGACTGGTTATGCTTCATTGACTGCAATAATCAGTACATTGCTCGTAACAAGACTATTCTGTGGCCAAGTATGCAGCGTTCCTTCCAATTGTCTTCCACTTCCTCTATGCTTCATATGTGCCACAAAAATTGCAATTTCCACAAAGTCAGACAGATGTAAGTTAAAACTTAACACTCACGCTTTGAAAAATTGTGAGAGAGAGAAAATTGAAGTGTCAGTGTCAGGCTATTAGTTTCTGTTTCCGTCCTTTTTAAATTTTTCCCCCTGGTTTTGTAAACAAAAATTCTTGCGATAAACCTAAAAAAAATTGAATTTCAACGTATTGAGTATTACTAGTGTGTTATACTGCATTTAATTGATACACATCCAAATATTATTGTGCTCAATATTGTTTCTCTCACATGATAAACCCCAGTGGCTATTGATTCTAATAATTTGAAATAAATGTGAACTGTGATTCCAATACACACCTTCTAAAACACACCTTCTAAAACGGACATTAAAACAATTAAATATTGATACCCAAGAGAATAGAGTTAATATAGAAAAGTGGCACCTACACTTAGTGTCCTGTCCAGGAGGCAATGTATTATCACCTGTTCTACTTCACTCATACTATAGAAATCGGGATAAATTTAGCTTCTATGTACCGTAACAGACCTGAGGGAAACTTTGTTTTACTTTTATTGGGGGATCTGGCCCTCTGTCAACTGTCAAGTCATTTCATGTTTCCATTGATTCAAAATCTTTCTTAGATTACACCCTTAACTCTTTTCATTTAGGCACATCTACGGAAGTCAAAGACAAGCAATTTGATATCATCCATGTTAGCTGATATGCTGCCATCTGTCCGCAAGTTCAGCAATTCAGTTGATATGGTTATGGATATATTAGCACCTTTGTTGGACGTTTTACAACCCACTCTGAGACCTGTGAGTGCTAAGATATTTTTTTCTTGTCTTTTTAAAATTTGTTTTTCAAACTTTAAGGACTCGGTAGTCCAGAGGCAAGGTGTCGGCCCCTCAAACAAAAGGTAGTGGGTTCGAGCCTCGCCAATGGTCGAAAACTTTTGTAGAGTTTTCTTCAAACAATAGGTAATGGGTTAGAGCCTTGCCAGTGGTTGAACATTTTTTAGAGTTTTCTTCAAACAAATTCCCCCTACCCCCTCCCCCAATCCGGGTAGGTGAATCGACACCTAGTCCCATCGGAGACAGATGATAAAAAGGAGGTTCCGTGTGCAGATCACAACACTGTGCGTTTTAAAGATCCCCTAGCTGTTTACAGGGCAGTCTGGACAAAAGTAAAAATCCTACTTAAACCCCCGATATTACCGTAGTTGTGGATGTGGGTAAATCAAATCAGATTCTGTCAGATTTATCACGTTATGCCTTGTGTGATCTTTTTGTCTTACATCAATGTTTCTATTTCTTTGTGTCAATAAACTGTATGTATGTATTCTGTGATTGTAATTATAAAAACATATCCCTTATATGTCTACAACTGTTGTTTTACTTTGGAATGACATTGTGATACAAATCACCAGCATCTGATATTAAATCATATTAAATTTGATGTTTTCTTGTTAATTTCAGGTTAATACTTTATTATACAGTGCAAGAGAGAAGGAAGAGTTAGCCAATGTTGTTCGTGTAATGATAGCATACAATATGACATATCGTCAGGAAAAATCCCCTGAAGGACAATATGTTTTACGTGCTGGATCCGTAAGAATATTTTTTATACTTAACAAATAATGAAAAGTTGATTTGCAAAGTTAGAGATGTTTGAACAAAAACAGGGAGCTGGAGTTGTCTGTGCCAAAATTCTTTTCTCTTCTCGTGACTGACATTTTCTTAACACATTTGCAGGTCTTCATTTTATTGACATCTGGGTGGAAAATTTTGATTTTGATTGCAGAATGTCTCAAAGAAACTTTGCAAAAAAAATAATCTTCAAATTTGCATTGAGCTTTGCAAAATGTGTTTATGATAATTTGTAATTGTGTCATCAAGAGATCTAACAGTTATTGGATACATATTTATGATAATTTGTAATTGTGTCATGAAGAGATCTTACAGTTATTGGATACATGTCGTATGTTTAGGTTCTTTTTAATTGTTTTTTATTTTGATTTTATTATTGTGTAGGGGTGGACGTAGAGGTGGCATCCATGCAGCAGATTCATTAGTCTTTTTAACATTTTTCATTGACTTTTGAAATTAGTTTTAACCTTTCCTGTACCAGTATTCGGTCTATAAGATGGTTATTCCCTTCAATATTGCTTGTAAAACTGTATTTTTAATTGAAGATTTCTTTTCTTTTATAGAAATGTTGAGGATGTGATAATATTTCCTGACTTGAAGCAAAGGAGGCAACTCACATATGCAGCTAAACAAATGATCGCACGAGAGGTAAGTTGTTTTGTTGGTGTTACGTGCATTCTCCCCCTCCACCTAAACAATTAAATGTAACATTGTAAATCAAATCTGTTTCCATTTGCATTCTCCCCCTCCACCCTAAACAATTAAATGTAACATTGTAAATCAAAACTGTTTCCATTTGCATTCTCCCCCTCCACCCTAAACAATTAAATGTAACATTGTAAATCAAATCTGTTTCCATGTGCATTCTCCCCTCAACCCTAAACAATTAAATGTAACATTGTAAATCAAAACTGTTTCCATGTGCATTCTATCCCTCCACCTAAACAATTAAATGTAACATGGTAAATCAAAACTGTTTCCATGTGCATTCTTCCCCTCCACCCTAAACAATTAAATGTAACATGGTAAATCAAAACTGTTTCCATGTGCATTCTCTCTCTACACCTAAACAATTAAATGTAACATTGTAAATCAAAACTGTTTCCATAGCTGCCAACCAGTATGTTAAAGATGTATTCAGTACGTTTTTTTGGCTTTGAATCTGTAAGTCTGTATTAACCTTGAAAAGTATATTTCAAGGTTTACTGTAGTTTTGTTTGTCAAAGAAAGCCTTATTTAACAGTAGAGACGTATAGAGATTGGGGTAAAAGACACCATTCAGAGTTTGCTAAACTACTGTTGCACTTCTCCACGAAGGCTACGGATCGGCAGACTTTTTTTGGTATTTATCTCAAAAGGGGTTAATTTAAGTTGAAATTATCAATGTTTACTGGAATATTATAGGCAGTCGTACAAGTTAAGATTAGTTTGCACAGTCAGAGTTTAAAGGTTGGCAGCTATGTGTGTCTATTTTTCTTATTATGTTTGCACTGATTTAAGTGGGAAATTATGTGAAATGCGTGTTTGTGAATCCAAATTAGTAGTGTCCCACAATTTTGTGGATAAGACAACACTTAAGAAAATATAATAAAGATTGTGAGTCTCCTACAAAATCTAGATCTATATTTGGCTGTTTATGATGCTCTGATTGTGGTTAGTACATCTGGATGTGTGTTTTGCGATGGTGTGTTTGTAATCTGTTGTAAATATTGTGGATGAAATTTTCATATTTTCCTTCCTGCAATTCACGATGTCTCCTGAGGAAGATATCTACATCTAGATTTAGATCTTTTGGTCAGTAATGCATTTATCTAGATGTAAATTGAATGTGATCTTATCGTACTGCAGATAGATCTATGTAGATTTAGGAATAATAAAATCATACTCAAAGCGATAGCTGCCAACAAGTATGTGAAAGATTGTATTAAGTATGTCTTTTTAGCTTTGAGTCCATAAGTCTGCATTTACCTTTCCTTTCACTATTTCATGTCTTTTATCCGCTGCTTCCTCCTAATTCACTCTGAGATCACCACATATGGTGGATAAGGTAAATCCTGAAAAAACAAGCTAGTAGTTGAGGTAGGTGGATTGCCTCCTAGTTCCACCAGAGATAGATGATAAAACAAAAAGCTCTGTGAGCAGTTCACAACACTGCATTTTAAGTAAGCCTGGGCCAACCCAGTTCGTAGAACTGGAGTCGCGGTTCTGGCGTTAACAGAACTGGAACCGGCTTTGAAGTCGACCAATGATCGGTTCTAGCGGTTTTGGTGGTTTTTAAGTCAGAATTTTGTTTCGTGGCGTCAGCGTTTTCTTGAATTGTAGACCCAGCAGACTGTCTGCAGCAGCGCTGCCCATGATGTGATGGGGAAGCGCATGCGAGGGGGTGGGGGGGGGGGGGTGCAGAAGTGCAGGGCCGTGTGTTGTGGTTTTTGTGTTGGCTATGGCGTGTTAATAATACTAATATTGAGTAGATCTATACCTAGTCTACGCGTTCATTGCTGCCGCATTAATGAAAACCGAAAAAAAAATTTCAAGAAATGAAATAGGCTAGGCACACATAAACACACCTAGATGTACAAATAAAATGGAAAAGAACAAAGTGCTATCATCTGACAGCCCATTCATAAAATTTAGTTGATAACAACACTCTCCCTATTGCAAAAGTTAATTGAAACAAATTCTAGATTTCTAGATCTACATGATCATTACTTAAGTCCACATACTAATACTATGTATAATCTACACACCATGTAGGCCTACTCTAAATCTAAAGACCAACTGGGATCTTCTTACTAAAATGTACTTCAACTCCAGACGTGAAACTGCATGCCTTTCCCTCCATGCCTGCTTAGTAGAACAGCAGAACTGGAGCCGACTCTAGAGCTAGCGTGGTTCTCTTAGAACCAGTCACAGTGACCAGCTATCCCAAACCGGTCACGATGACCAATTCTAAACTCTCAGCTCGACTCCAACAGTCTCAAAGAGAAGAGGGTAGAGTTGATCACATGACCAGTTCTGGCAAAACCACCATCAGTTCTAGTCAGCTCGACTCCGCTCGGTTCCAGCAGTCACGCAGAAGAGAGGGGGTAGAGTCGAGTCGATCATATGACCGGTTCTCCCAGCTCAGCTTAACTCGACTCGGCTCTAATCTAGATCTAGACCTAGTTCCATAGTGGAAAGTGAGAGGCAGTCACATGTGACCAGTCAACCAACCAGGGACGTGGAATCGAAGTTGAGTCAGAGTTGACGGTTCTGGGTGATTCAGAGTCGAGAACTGCAGACTATCTTAACCGCGAACCGGCCCAGCCTTAATTTTAAGGGTTCCTTAGCTGTTTTCAGGACATTTGGGCAAAATTTAAAAATTCGACCAAAAACCCTGTAATCACCTTTGTTTTGCATGTGGGTAAAATAAAATAAAATAAAATAAAATTGAGATCATCACATATGCCGGAAAAGATAAAATCCAATGAATCAAACAACGGTTCAAGTGATTTATTTTTGTCTTTCTTTTTTTCCAGATTGATGTTGAAAGATGAGAAGAAATGAAAATGCATATCCGAGTGTTGAGTGAGTACAAGGATTATATTTTCTATTTCTACAGGAGAGTTCTGAAGGAAGGATCTTTGATCATTGAAGGAATTTGGCCTAAAACAAATCATGGCATGAAAATTATGAGGTCGTCTATCCATTTTGAGTGAAATTCAATGACACATACTGTCATACTTTTGACATGGACATCTTTCGTCTGCAAAGATTTCAGAGGGCGTCTGACATGAATTTTACATGTTATTTATAGATATTTCACAAGCAATTAGAAAAAATTACATCAGGACTGAACTAAAAAAAGCAAATTTCTCAAAATTAAATCAAATGGATTTATGACCTTGTCATTATTGGACTGCAAAATGCTTCTTACTTTTATTACCATACTGAAACAATTCAGTATTCTAATCCACTCAAGCTCATCTAAATATTTAAATATTCCCTGGATTTAAATTTGATGCCCAAAGTGTTTAAAAAAGTAGGAACATAAAAACTTACAAAAGGAAAAACCCAAACAAATTGTTGAAATGATGCAATATGCATCCACCTCAACCCCATTGCTTTGACTATTCAGTTTCCTCATTCTCAACATTATTTTCTTCATAGATATTGATTTTCTGCCTTGAATAATAATTAAGAGTTGAGAGTGCTTTGCAGTAAAGTGTTCTCACTTTTACTACATTATGGCCTCTGTATCTAATGCAGCAACATAAGTATAACATGTGATTCCTTGATTAGGATTTGGTACTAAGATTGCATGTTGATTAGTGTTAAATTGATTTATTGTGTTTCTTAAGATCAGCCACCTTAGAAATAGATCTCAACCTTAGAATTAAATGGCTCTTTGAATGTATGAGCATGAACAGATTTCACTACACAGAAAATAAAACCTGTGGTCGTGGTCTTGATGACATTTACTTTCTGACTGTAGTGTCCTGGATATTCTATGGGCACTATAAATTACAGATAGTATCTGAAAACAGATTTAGATTTTCTTTGAAAACCCTGGACATATTATTTCTATTTTACTCCGGCTTTTCACCATTGTAAAGGTAGAAGATTAGATAGTAATACTATTGTACTTAAGTGGCGTTGGTGGCCGAGCGGTTAGGCCGCCGTACTGGGGATCATGAGGTCCTGGTTTGAATCCTAGCAAAGCTAGGTCTGACGTTGTGTCCTTTGGGAAAGACATGAAACACACATTTTTCCCACTCTACCCAGGTGCAAATGGGTACAAGCACCATGGTGGCCAGGATTTTTTTCTGTCTATTCCTTGTAGTTGTATCGTCTTTGTTCCTATGGGGCTTTCATATTATCTTATGTCATTACCTTAGCTTGGGAGTAGAAGTCTGTGCTAGTGTCATGTCCAGGAGGTGGTTATTATCACCTGTTCCACTTCACGCAATTGAAATCGGGATAAGCTCCGGCTATATGGGCCTTTACGGCCTTGAGGGAAATTTACTTTTTACCATTGTGATTCCCTGTATGACTCCCGATGCCATGCATGAAGGGTGTCAAATCATAAGTTCAAGCTTTTTTTCCCTTTTGTTCCTTTTTTTGGTCGTCAAATTTAGAGCTTCAAGCAGACATTCATTTTGAGGTTTGATTCTATTAGTAGCATTAGTCCCCAGTCCAAGTTTTTTAGTTGGATCAGTCATTACTTTCTGTTAGCATTTTCACATTTTCATTAGTGTTATATAATTGTGTAAATTATTCAGCCTTCTTCTCGCCAATATATGTTTCTTTGAATTACTCTCCTCTATTGTTATCCCTCCAAACAACTGTGTCTGCTGCTAGACCACCACGCCACGAGTCCAGAAGACTGCTATGGAGAATAATATTTCTGAAAATGGTGAGGATGACACTTTATCCCTGGTGCCAAATCATCTTCAGAAATTACAAGCAAAGGAAATTTCTGCAGCAGAAAAGGTAAAATGTGTCAATGATTTATCTCAAAAGTGTCATTTTCTCATAGATCAGGTTTTTCTGTTTTGTTAACCTTGATTAGGGAGGTTGGATCTCCATGCCATTGTTCAAATTAATCATGTCTGCAGCTGCAAGATTTGTCCTTCTCCGTATTGTCACAAGTGTGAAAGGGAAGAGATTAAAAGGAAACGAAATGTCATATTAGTATGCAATGCTAGGCCTTGTTACAGATCGTTCATTCTTACTATTATTGGCCTGATGAACAAACAATTTTGATGTATTTGATTCCCCAGACGCACATTAATTACGTAGTAAGTTGGGTTTTTTGTTTCTTTGGTTTTTGTGGAAGGTCCTATTTCTTTCCTTTCTCTTTTTCCCCTCTATTTCATCTCGCTGTTGCCTCTTGATTCACCCTGAAATAGTTGCATATGGTAGACAGGGCACATTTCGATGAAACAAACAAACTGTTGTTTGTGTGTGTGTGTGTGTTTTAAATTATGTATACTTTTTTATTGAGAATATAAGTTTATATAGAGCCCCCCCCCCCCTCTTTTTGTTATTGTAAAGCGAAATAACAAAACAATTTGCCCTTGTAAACAAATGTAATTATTCTTGTTATTTATTTTGATCTTTCAAATAAGTAAATAGTGTATTTCAGAACAATATTTACCAGAGCAGACAAAATTAAGCATCACATCATTTCTCTACATTTAAGGAACAAAAATTATTTCACTTGTTTTTATTTTGATGTACCGGTACCTAACATTTGAAACCCATTCCTTCCCCTCTTCCCTTCTTTTAGAGCTATCTGATCATGAATTCTTAGTTGTACGATTTTCAAACTGAGAACATTATCAAACTGAGAATATTATCAAACTGAGAACATTATCAAACTGAGAATATTAGTTGCATTTTATATCTCTGTCCACACTCACTATTGTTTTTGTTTGATTTCAGCCTGCCATAAATTTCTTTGGCAGTTTTGTGAGAACAAAAAGGCAAAGGTGGAGAAGAATACAGAAAGTGCCCTAAGCCAGGTGACTTGTTTGTATTGTAATAATAATAAAGTCGGAGAAAGCAATGTTTTCACCAGTCCCTAAAATAGGACAGAAGAACATAACAAACTTAATGTGTGTCAGACATTTTTTCCCCCTTATCTATACCATAAACCAGAACAAGAAGAACACACGGGAGTTCTAGAAAACCAGATTGCCAGTGTTCACACAAGAACGGTCAGACGATACGTAAATTAAATTGATTATCGGCACTTTCTGACGTACTTTCAGTATGGAGTTCCACACAATATTATTAAATTGTTTGATGTTGTTTAAAACTGTGGAGGGATAAATTTACTAATGTTGATTTTGCCACTGTTTATTATAAGTTTTCCTAGGAAGATTAATCACACAGAGCCAAGTTCACAAAAATCTAGTTAAACAATATCTTTCTTTTTCTTGTGAATGTTTTGTGGGGCTACTGACTGTCCTACTTCTTTCTTTTCACTTTTTCTCATGTCTTTCATCTTGCTGTTTCATCTGAAATCATCCTGAGACCACCATGTATGGTGGACTGGGTAAATATCAATGAAACAAAGCAGACACATTCTCTTACTCTTCCCACCTCCCTCCCTCAAATGTTCTTGGTGGTGAAATAGAAAAAAAATGTGAGGTCTGATAAAACATTGCCACTTCACACATGTCCTCTAACCTGTGATGCGTTTTTTTAGTAATGCATGTTATCATAATTTTCGGTACATGAATATCAAACAGAATTTTACTATAAGAATGCATATTTCACAGGTCAGAAATGTTCCAGAGAAGTTTGAAAACAGCAAAATTAAGATATGGGCCTATATTTCTATTTCCAAGAATCGAGTTTACAGTTTTGCTTCCTCTCTGTTAAATAAGATCTAATACTCATCTATCACATCACAAACCCAACCATAATCTAAGGAATACAAATTTCAACTTTGGCTCACCTTTTTTGTTTTTGTCCATCTTTCTTCAAATTACATTTATATAAAAGAAAAAGGAAATGTTTTTCTTTACCCGTGATGACAAAATACCCTATTCCTATGTTCTGCTGTTTTCTTTTTCATTTAGCTTGTCTAATACCTGTACTTGTCACTCTTTGCTTTAATTTCAGATGAAAGAAAGAAGAAACTCCTTGACACAATTATCTGTTTCATTTCAAAGAAGGATATTCCAACGCTGTGAGGAGAAACGTCAAAGTGGAGGATCTTTTATAGAATTGTTTTTCTTAATTAAATGTTTGTTTACTTTGTTCACTTTTGGCTGTGGTATAATGACATTTCTGCTTCCTTTTGTGGTTTTGTCAATGTCTGATTATCTTTACTACTTACTTTTTCCTTCCTTTAACCGAACGTCTTTTAGCGTAGAGTAAAAAAAAGTAAAGTTCCTTCAAGGCAACAGAGGCAGACCTCATCCTGGTGTTATTGACGTCAATTTCCTGGACAGGATGTGGGTTTTGCTCCCAAGCTAGTACTTGTACTCATTTCGCTTGGGTAGAGAGTGGGAAACGGAGTTAAATGTCTTTCCTAAGGAACACAATCACGGATCTAGCTTTGCTAGGATTCGAACCCGGGACCTCATGATCCCAGTTGGGCGGCCTAGCCACTAATAATTATAAAAGACTGCTCAGGACCCCCCCCTTCTCTCTCTCTCTCTCTACTTAAAAAGGAGCCATGTCATAGGTCAAGTGCCATGTCCAATAGTAATAAAAGCTGGTTAGTCTTTGCCATAATGAAGAATTCTTGATCCCAAACGTGATTTCATCAATCAGTTTGTAACTACAGTTTTCACTGCTATTTATTATGCATGTATGTAATAATTTCACCTATTTACATTGTGTTATCTTATCACACAGAACCATTCAACATGAATCATTGTAAAAATGAGGTGCATTCAGAATTAATTTAGCACGTATTTAAATGAAACTCTGTAAACAATTAACTGAAATAAAATGTACACAACTACATGTGCACTCTAATTCTACAATAAATCCACACTATTTTTCTGTGTTGCTTTTTTGCTGAAAAGGCGGTTTGCGCGGCTACTGGTAGGCCTTTTTATTTCATTCTTAGGCTTGTCTTTTATTCATCCTAGAGATCACTGCATATAATAATATGGTGGACGGAGTAAATTTGAATGAAACAAACACATTTTTCTCCGACATGTAAAAAGTAAAGTGCCTTCAAGTCCCCCAAGGCCTATAGAGCTTCGGTGCTTATCCCGGTTTCTATAGCGTGAAAGCGGAACAGGTGACAATAATCACCCCTGGCCAGGATGTTAGTCTAGCGCAGGTTTTTACTCCCAAGCTAATGCTTGTACCCATTTGCACCTGGGTAGAGTGGGGAAAATGCCTGTTAAGTGTCTATCCCAAGGAACTCAAAGTCGGACCTGGCTTTGCTAGGATTCGAACTCGAAACCTCATGATCCCCTACCCCGCCTGGCCCTAACGGCTCGGCCACCACGCCACCTTTCATTTTATAGAACCTGAGTGTATCCCAGTTTCTATAACTTAAAGCGGAGTGGGTGACAACAGTAACAGTACTGTCTCCTGGGCTAGTGCAGGTTTTGCTCCTCAGCTGATGCTGGTACCCATTTAATATCATGCTATCTATTCGTAGTGTGACGGTATCCGTGCATGTTGTTATTTCCGGGGTGTCGCCTGCTTCCTTATTTCTATAGTATAAATGTGTCCAATCGTAGTTGTAATGTAAACTAAATTAGTTACCGACCCCTCCTCTCTTCCCCAATTCAGAGCAGACTAAGGTTAGCACATCTACTACTCATGAATCATAATCACAAAAAAAGTTCACACCTGACCTCCTTTTTATCGTCCGTCTGCGATTGGACAAGGTGTCGATGCACCTACCTGGGGGGGGGGGGGGTGTTAGATTTTGTTCGAAAAAACTTGAGACCATTTTTCGGACACCTTGCCTCTGGACTACCGAGTCCCCCTCAGAGAGAGAGATAGCGGGCGGAAGAGAGAGAGAGAGAGAGAGCACACGCGCGGTCATTCGAGAAAGCACCTGCGGTCACAAATGTGTGAAACTACAATCTGAGGATCGACCGTAAGCAATATTGTCATAAAGTAGGAAAGTCCATCGTTCCTTTAGAATACTGTTTTTTATAGGATACAATACATTAGTTTACATTTTAATGTCTTTTCATTATTTCCTTTCATGCCCAAGGGAAGTCGTTGCTTAGACTTAGATCTACCTCCCACTCAATCACCCAACCTTCACGTCCCCCAATGTGAACATCCCCACCCCCTAGTTTTAGCATTCCAATTTTCTTAAGTTGATCCTTGGTTGTGTATTGGTACTATACATATTTCATTAGTGTGAATGATTATTATTTTTAAACATGCGTGGGTCATGACTTTAGTAAATAAATATAAAAAGATTTAACAAGATGAAGATTTCAGTTTAGAATTTATTTGTAGTCAATGGATATTTTGTATTGGGACCTCTTGTCCAGGAAAAGGATGAAGAAAAGATTTAATTAGTTCTTTTTCAAAAACACGAGAAGCGGAAGATTAAATTTTAAACCCAAGCTGCAGTTTTCTCTCTCACAATTTAACCGACCTTACATTCCAATTCCAGGTCAGTGGTGAGCTTCGCCCCGCCCCGCCTCCAAGTTTGTTGAGAGAGAGAGAGAACGAGGGACAGACAGACAGAGAGAGAGGAAGAGAGAGAGAGAGAGAGAGCATAGCTTTGTGAAGGTGGGTGAGTAGGAGAGCATTAGCTAGAAGTTCAAGGCGAAATATGACAATAGGTGACAACTCCACTAATAAAGACAGAACAAACACGTGACCTTTCGGGTATAACCCTTCGTCAGACAACAAACGAGAAATATCTAGAATCTAGATCGAAGTAATACCTCCGGCATCACACAATGTGATGTCAGAAGAAAAAACATAAAGGAGAAAGAAAGAAAGAAAAAGACAGTGATGATAAGAAACTTACCACAGGGAGTGTGAAGAATGAGCGAGAGTGGAAGGTTCAGATGTAGAATGAAATAAAAAATATGAAAATAAGTAAGTAATAAAAGGTGAGAAGGAGATAAAGAGAATGAGAGAAATATATATATATGTATGTAGAGAGAGAGAGAGAAAGAAAGAAAACAGGCAGGGAAGGAAGAAGGGGACAGAGACGTATGAGTATGGGAAACAAGAACGAAAAATACGATAAATGTAAGACTAGATCTATATCTCACTGGGTCTAGAAAGAAGAAATGATAGAGAATGAATGAAAGTGAAAGGAAGTATCAATCAAGACAAATATTTACACTGAAGGTGCGAAATGTATATAAATTACAAATTTATCGATGCAATAAGGAAGAGAGTAAACAACTTATCTGAAATTTCAAAAAATGCCAGTTAGGACTAGATCTAGCTGATGCTATTCAACTTCATCCAAGCTAAAAGTTCCAACTTATGTAAGAGTTGTCGGTCAGCCGTTACTAATACAATGTCACGTGCCTACGTCAATGAGTCTGACACTAGTGACAGTGACACAATGAATTCCCAGTCCTTGTCGCTTGGCCTTAAATGTCACGTACTACGTCATGAGTATGACACTAGTGACAGTGACACAATGAATTCCCAGTCCTTGTCGCTTGGCCATTAATGTCACATACCACGTCAATGAGTCTGACACTAGTGACAGTGGCAATGAATTCCCAGTCCTTGTCGCTTGGCCTTTAATGTCATGTACCACGTCAAGGAGTATGACACTAGTGACAGTGACACAATGAATTCCCAGTCCTTGTCACTTGGTTTTTAATGTCATGTACTAAACTACTATTGTCAAGGAGAGTGACATTAGTGACAGTGACACAATGAATTCTAGTCCTTGTCTCTTGGCCTTTAATGTCACCCACTAAACTACTATCGTCAAGAAGACTGACACTAATGACAGTGACAATGAATTCCCAGTCCTTGTCGCTTGGCCTTTAATGTCATGTACTACGTCAAGGAGTATGACACTAGTGAGTGAAAGGGACACAATGAATCCTCAGTCCTTGTCGCTTGGCCTTTAAATGTACTAAACTAATCGTCAAGGAGAAAGACACTAGTGACAGTGACACAATGAATTCTCAGTCCTGTCGCTTGGCTTTTAATGTCATGTACTAAACTACTATCGTCAAGGAGACTGACACTAGTGACAGTGACACAATGAATTCTAGTCCTTGTCCCTTGGCCTTTAATGTCACGTACTACGTCAAGGAGTATGACTCTAGTGACAGTGACACAAGGAATTCCCAGTCCTTGTAATAATCATTGGCCTTTAATGTCACGTACTACGTCAAAGAGTATGATACTAGTGACAGTGACACAATGAATTCCTAGTCCTTGTCGCTTGGCCTTTAATGTCACGTACTCAATTACTATGGTCAAGGAGTATGAAACTAGTGACAGTGATACAATGAATTCCCTAGTCCTTGTCGCTTGGCCTTTGCAAATTTCATGAGGAATGATAGCCTTTTGCCACCTGTCGGAAATCATAGAAGCAATCTGATTTTGTTGCTTCACGTGGGGTGGGCCTCCATTAATCCAGGTCGGATTTTGAATTTCACACTTGTTCCAGATCAAGCAATCATCCAATTAGGGGGGGGGGTTGTGTGGAAGGGGCACTATTTACCCTTCCTGAGATCAATATAATTGCGTAAACCAAAATTGCTGCTGTCACCTGCAGATTAATTAGTGCTGTGAATAATGATAGTGCTGTCTGCGGTAACTTTATCTGTCAATGATGATGGTGAGGAGTAGGTAGAGTAAAAGAAGATAGAGATGATGATGGTGAAGATGCTGATTATGATGATAATTTATAAAAATAACATCTGCAGCAACACCAACAATGTCATTCTCAATATGACTATCAATAATTATCACCCGTGGCAATCTTCGTCATCAATTCCGTCACTATTCTCTTCCGCCTCACGATCATCATTGGGGAAAAAGACACAGTTAAAGCAGATAGCAGATAGCACTATCAGTTTTGTGGCGTCTGTGGTCGCAGCGGTTAGGCTGCCGGACTGGGAATTATGGGGTCCTGGATTAATCTTAACAAAACTAGAGTCCGACGTTGAGCTCCTTGGATAAGATACCTAACACGCATTTCCCCCACTCCACCTAGGCAGCGAATGGGTACGGTCACTAGCTTTGAAGTAGAAAACATGCGTCAGTCTAGCGTCCTGGCCAGGAGGTGATTATTGTCACCTGTTATGATTCATGCTATTGAAACTGGGACAAGCTCCGGCTCTATGGGCCGTTACGGTGTTGAAGGAACTTTGCTTACTTTACTTGTGCTAGTATTGAGATTAGCCAACTGAGTCTGACTTTGCTTACTTTACTTGTGTTAGTATTGAGACTAGCCAACTGAGTCTGACTTTGCTTACTTTACACTTTACTTGTGTTGGCATTGAGATTAGGCCAACTGAGTCTGACTTTTGCTTACTTTACTTGTGTTAGTATTGAGATTAGGCCAACTGAGTCTGACTTTGCTTACTTTACTTGTATTAGTATTGAGATTAGGCCAACTGAGTCTGACTTTGCTTAGTTTTACTTGTGTTAGTATTGAGATTAGGCCAACTGAGTCTGACTTTGCTTACTTTACTTGTGTTAGTATTGAGATTGGGCCAACTGAGTCTGACTTTGCTTACTTTACTTGTATTAGTATTGAGATTAGGCCAACTGAGTCTGACTTTGCTTACTTTACTTGTGTTAGTATTGAGATTAGGCCAACTGAGTCTGACTTTGCTTACTTTACTTGTGTTAGTATTAAGATTAGGCCAACTGAGTCTGACTGATCGCGAATTATGGAAAACACAACTAAAGGGGAGAGCAGGTGGGTAGGAGTGTTGTTTTTGTGTCGTTCGTTCTTGGGTTGGATTGTTTTGTTATTTTATTGTTTGTATGTTGATGTTTTTGTTGATGGGGAACATGCATTGATAAGCTCCTTTTTAACTATTACACATAATGTCTAGGTCTTAACATTTTGTCAGTTTTCTTTCTTGACTGAGTACAAGATATTACTATGAATCCTATAGAAAACCTGAGAAAGTGACGAGGATGATTCCCCCCTCCCTCCCCCGAATTGCATAAATAATAAAACCTGTGGTAGTAATGATAGTTGTTAACATTAATGATTTATCACTAGATTAGACATTCAGGCAAGACAGACAGAGCGGCATAAGCGGGCAATGTGTGTGTGTGTGGGGGGGGGTACAGGGTTGAAACCCACAGGATATATGCAAATACTTTAATGGATCGTGATGGTTTGTTGGTGGTGATCACTACAAAATTGTTATTTTTGCTTTGTTTTGATTGGCAGGGAAGGGAGGGGGGTTTGAGTTGTTTTTGTTGTTGTTATTCTTGGATTGGGTTGTTTTGTTATTTTGACATTTGTACATTGTTGTTTTTGTGGGATGTTTTTGTGAGGCGGGTTGTATGTATGTAGATGTAGATATTTTAGTTTTGTTGTTTTATGAGATCTCTTGCTTGTTTGTTGTTAGATTTGGATTGTTTTTATGTTTGTTTAATTGTTGTTTTTGGGGGAGGAGGTGGGAAGGAGGGGTCGATCGTCTTAAAAGAACACTCCGTAATCCGTGAAGTAATAATAATGATAATAATAATAATAATAATAATCATAAAATTCATTTCTATTTCCACTCCACCTCTTACGACAGCTCATGGCGCATACTTTACATACATCAGCTATGTACATATATAACAAAACATATTAAAATATAATATTATTTATAGTGGTATTATCCATTGTCGGTCTCGCTGAAACCGTTACAGGTCGACCTTGCAAAAGGCCCTATCCCCAAAGCGTATGATTTGTTGGTGTTGGTACATGTACTACAAGGAGGTTTGATACTTGTGGTCTTAAATGTCGAGATGTGATGTATGGAAGAATTATGTTTTCCTTAAAATAAACTGGCATTGTTTGTTGAAAAGACAGGAAGCAAAGGTAGGCGATTTTGTACTCTATTCAACTTTCACTGGTAACCAACGCAACATTTTTCAACATTTCAATGCTGATGTCATGTCTTGACCTTTATCAAGGACCAGTCGAGCAGCACGATTTGGAACTTTCTGTAGTTTTTCAATTTTGACACCAGGAGACCGGCAAGTATAGGATTACATTAGTCAAAAACATGAAAGGACAATTAGTGCTAAGACTAATATTTTAACTGCCTCCCAGGTAGCGATGGTTTTGATGGAAGAGAATGTAATTTCTGATTTGTCAAGAATAACTACCAAAGTTTTTGCTTTCTCTGAGAAGTCAGTTTTACTTTTACCATCAGCCATATAAACGGAATTCAAGTCAATCAATTTTCTAATGGATTCTAAAGAGCATGAGAGTACTTCAGCATTTTTTTCTTCTTCTTGATTTAGTTTGAATTTGTTCTCCTGCATCTAATCCCTGACAGAGATGCAACATTGTTCTACATGGTCTCTACAAGTGAAGTACAGTCAGATGGCAATGCCTCTTTATAGATTTGGGTGTCATCTGCGTACATATGATAATCGACTGAATGAGATTTGATGACATTGCCCAAGTACAGTGTATACAGAATAGGTCCCAAGACTGAGACATGAAGGACAACAAATTTCAGTGGAGATTCCTTTCAGGCAATTCCATTTATATTTACAGACTGAAACCTATCTGTACTGTCAAGCAATATTGGAATCAGGAGAACACGATGCGTTCGATTCCAAATCTTGATTTAAGTCTCCTTAAAAGAATCGAATGGTCGATCGCATCAAACAAATCTAACAGTATGCGATGTGATACTTAGCCCCGATCGATTGATATACGTATGTCATTGTCATTGATATACGTATGTCATTGTCATTGATATACGTATGTCATTGTCATTGATATACGCATGTCATTGTCATTGATATACGTATGTCATTGTCATTGATATACGTATGTCATTGTCATTGATATACCCGCATGTCATCTGTCATTGATAAGTCTTAGAAAAGCACTCGCTATGCTACGGTTTTGCGATACGCAGATTGGTAGGGCCAAGCTCATTACATTGTAAATGATCAATAGATTTATTTGTGACCACTTCTCCAAAACCATAGAGATGAACAGAAACTTTGATACGGGATGGTAATGAGGGGTTCTTGAGGAGATTTTTACACTATTATTATTTTTTAAACACTTGGGCACTATTACCTGTTCTTAGTTTTATTATTTTTATTACTACTATTATTATTATTATTATATATATATATATATATTATTATTATTATTATTATTATTATTATTATTATTAGTAGTAGTAGTATTATATAGAGATCTCTAGAGAGAGAGAGAGAGTCTGAGAGATAGATAGATCTATCTATCTATCTATCTATCTATATATATATATATATATATATATATATATATATATATATATATATATATATATATATATATAGAGAGAGAGAGAGAGAGAGAGAGAGAGAGAGAGAGAGAGAGAGAGAGAGAGAGAGAGAGAGAGAGAGAGAGAGAGAGAGAGAGAGAGAGCGAGAGAGAGAGAGAGAGAGAGACAGATAGACAGATAAATATGTATATACATACATATATATATATATATATATATTATATATAGATAGATAGATTGATTCAAAGATAGATAGATAGATAGACAGATATACAGATAGATTTATTGATAGATAGGATAAGCAGATAGACAAGTATTGATTATTGATAGGAAAATAGGCAAACATATGGATAAATATATAGACAGACAGGTAGATAAGTAGACATACTTAGATAAACAGACAGACAAACAGGCCAGCATTGGATAGCTATTGATATAAAGATAGGCGGGCTTCAGAAAAGAAAGAGGAACACTGTAGGCGGTTTGTTTTCAGACCAACACACTGCCAAACAGTCATATACACGACATGTATTAAATGCCTGTAAGCTCATAACACATCGTGGCCAATTGAGGCAAGGTAACTCGACAAAAACAATGATTTACCCAACAATTATGTCTCCGAGATGTTATCGCTGGTGTAGAGCGAAATTGTTGCATCTCAAAATTGGGTTAAAATGGGATAATCAGTGTAAATAGCAACGAAATAGAATCAAATTTTCGTATTAAATTGTCGCATCCCCCCCCCCAAATCCAAAAAAGATTACCACGTTTGGCAGTTCAAACATGTTATAACTCCAAGAAGACTGAGACGAGACCGCGCCCGCCCAAGGCCCACCTCCGGTGCGTCAACCGCCGTAAGACTCGGACGGCGGCGGAGAGGTTGAGAAGTTCTGAAGTCATTTTTCTCAAAGCTTTAAATTTGGAGATACATGTTGTCGGCTGAGTACAACAACCGTGTAACCCACAATGTTTCGAAAACGTTTCTTTCTCCGTTTTCTTTGAAATTTAATATGGCGCATTTTGTGCCAAAAAACCCCGGACATTTTAAGATGAACAAGCTCAATACAGCATTCATACTTTGACTTATAACGGATATTTTAAGATGAACAAGCTCAATACAGCATTCACACTTTGACTTATAACGCACATTTTAAGATCTATACAATCTAACATTACTAACAAAATAACAATAGGGATACAGGAACGTTGCATTGGAGTTATGCATTTGTGATTGTGATATATCATACTTAAGCTAGAAGATCCAATGGCTGATACCAGACAAACACATCTAATAATATTGAAGAAACATCGAGAGGATTGGAAGTGGAAGGAAACGCAAATGGAATTAAACATCTTGGAAAAGGAACAAAGTCAAGATTTTAAGGAACCTTGGCGTACATGTACATGTATTTCTCTCCGAGGAAAGGAAGTGACAGCTTAAATGATTGGGGAATGGTGTGGTATTCTATGTCAAATAAAGTGTAAAAATAGTTTCAGTCGAGAAAAATACATGAGTTGTTTTGTTTTCAAATTACTGGTCCATAGGATATGCAGAACAGCAGAGACAATTCATTTTTTAAATAAACTGTTAACCTTAAAAGGGCGAGGTGCTACGGAAATGGAAGCGACTGTAGACGCCAGTTCGTCTATACACAGCTCAAAAATGAAAGTGTTACTATAAGACGTACAGGTCCTTCTTCCTGGTTACGATTGGCATCAGTTAGGATTTCGTCTTTACTGTTTAAACCAAACGACAAGATAAAGGAACAATGTGTCAAGACATACGGCAAGCACAGCAATCATAGCTGTGTACCTGAATCGGTGGTGAATAAAATCAGGCAGCAAATCTACACAGAAAGTACAAAAAGAGAAACCTAGAGCTTGGCCTTAATAGTAACATAACATACACATTTTATGCTGAAAATGCATGTAAATGTAAGAGAATAAACAGCCTGCGAAACTTTGGAATTACACAGACATTATTTTACAATGGATTCACTGCACCAAGACGAAAAATATTTGGCATTTTCAAACAAACCTCAACAGGCAGCAGAAGAAATACTGGTGCAGCAAAACTAATTTGTGAAGAAAGCAAACTGCTGGCACGCCCATACGTGGAATAAAAGAGGCATGCCCATTAAAAATACGTCAACTGTTTCTGCTGCATGCTTTAACTTAAATACAATTCCCTCCTACCCCCAAAAAAGAAAAGAAAGTGTACACCTAATGCTGTATGATGTGAGGACATTGGATGTGATCAGCTACACATGGCCAGAAAGTATCTCAGCCAGAGGAGCCAATCAGATCGTTTCTTGTGTTTTTTACTTCTTAAAACTACGGCCCAAGAAAGGAAATCGGGACATATTTAACATCCGACAATTGTGCCTGCCAAAATCAGAACATATTTATGGCTAAACTACAATGCTTTGATATTTCATCAACACGACACCTGTCTTTAAATCAGTTAAGCACTCTTTTCTCCATGCACTGCAGGATACATTTTTACATGAAATGCTCATCGTTTATTGATGAAAAATTTTGTTCCACTTCAAATTTAATATATCAGTACCAATAGGCCCCTATTTCATTTGGCTACTGCAAAACGGTTACTTTCGCATGCTTTTGTTTAATTTTACAACGAGTAGCTCAACATATATTAAGGTATGCACCTTTACGGGGGTAGATGATTCCGCCCTCCACGAGTCTCCTGCTGCCTTGCAGGCGGGTCTTGGCCGACCAAAGGCTAAGGGAGTTAACCCTGACAGAAAACAACTTGCTGCTTTGCAGGCCGGTCTTGGTTGACAAAAGGCTAAGGGACTTAACCCTGACAGAAAATAACAACTTGTTGCCTTGCAGGCTGGTCTTGAATGACTAAAAGGCTAAGGGAGTTAACCCTGACAGACAATAACAAGGCCTGGTTAGGGGGGGCTCAAGGTGGCAGCCCCACCATCTACCTAGGGTACAGTGGGCTAATCCCCTGCTTATCCAAAACCAAACAGATTCAGATAAATAAATATAATACAACTGACTTGATCTTTCGAAGACGAACTTGGAAACGAATAAGGACTGTGATTTTGGAACATGGAACGTTAGGGCAATAAATGGAAAAGAGTTAGAATTAGTTGGAGAAATGGAAAAAATTCATAGTAGATATTTTGGCCATTACAGAAACAAAGAAAAAGGACAAGGAATAGAAAAGGTAGGACTGAATCATATTTTAATCTTCTCAGGAGTAGATGTCAAAGATAGAGCTAGAGCAGGAGTAGGCCTCCTGGTGAATAAAAGGCATGAAAAGCTACTAGAAAGTTGGATATTTATAAGCCCACGGCACTATTAGAGGTAAATGTTAAACCAAAAGGAAGAGAAATTAAATTATGAATAGCTTATGGATCAAACGAAGACGCAACTAAAGAAGAAAAAGATATCTTCGAAAACGATTTACAAATAGCTGCAGAAAATCTTAAACCCAAACAGGAACTAATGTTTTTAGGAGATTTAAACGCTAGAGTTGGCAACAATATAGAAACGTCAGGAGGAGTAATAGGTAAAGAAGAAGAGACAACAACTCCTCCAAATGGAGAGAGACTTAGAAATATTTGCTTAAAGAATAACATGAAAATAGCCAACACCTTTTTTCCTCATAAAGATATCCACAAATATACAAGAGTAAATGAAGACAGGTGTGAAAAGTCAATCATAGACTACATAATAGTTAGCAGCTCCCTTTTTTTACAGTACATTCGATGCAAGGGTAAACAGAGGAGCAGAAATATTTAGTGATCATCACTTAGTGATTGCCAAAATGAGATTACTGACTGAAGAAAATAAACAGAAAAGGAAAGAGAAGAAAGCTACTAAACTCAAAATAGAGGAACTAAATAAACCAGTAATAAAACAGGTATACCAATCTAAGATAAAAAGATTTATCAGTGAAAGACGGATGGATTTGAATGATAGCACAATAAAAGAAAAGTAGCTTATGTATAAAGAAACACTCCTCAGTTGTACTAAGTTGTCTGTGGTAGGAAACAAATTAAAGGAGATAGGAAAAAAACAGCATGGTGGAATGAGAATGTCAAGACTAAGATCAAAGAAAAGAAGGATGCCTGGAAGAAATACTTGCAAACAAAGAGACCAGAGGATAGGATAGATTACGTGAATAGAAGAACTATCGCCAAAGAGGAAGTTAGGAAAGCAAAACAGGAGCAATGGGAAGAGTTTGGACAAAGACTTCAGGAAAGCTATTAAAGAAATCAAAAGCTGTTCTGGGGGGGGGGGGGGGGCAATGAAGAGCATGAGAAAGACCAATACGACAAATTAAGAATGCCAAAGGAGAAATAATGAAAGACGGCAGCGAAATCATGGAAACATGGAGAAAGCATTTTCACCAATTACATAATCCCTCCAAAACGTATGAAAAAATGAGAACATATCAATTAGTAAGAGTAACAATTAACCCAGAGGAGACAGCTGAAGATGTAAATATATCAATGGAAGAAGTCCAAAAGGCTATAAGAAAAGTGAAATTAGGAAAAGCCGCAGGAGCATATCAAGTTTATCCAGAAATGATTAAAAACCAAGGGAGAAAGGCGGAGAAACTACACATGCAATATGCCAACAAGCATGGAAGTGGAAGCCCAAACAAACACCAGACAACTGGAAAAAGGGAACGGTAGTACCAATGCATAAGAAAGAATCAACTATGGAATGCTCAGACTATAGAGTTACATCACTGTTTAGCGTTCAGGAAAAGTATATGCTAGGATACTGGAAATGAGATTAAGGAAAAGAGTAGAGGATCAGATTGAAGAGCAAAATTTAATAGAAGTAGAAGCCATTAAAAAAATTTTGTACAATAAACCAACATGTGCAGTGAGAGTAGCTGGAAACATATCTGCAGAATTTGATGTAGGAGTAAGACAGGGCTGTAACCTAAGTTCTCTTTTGTTTATTACATTTATGGATTCAGTCGCAAAGGCATCCTCAAAAATGAAGAATATGAATGTAGGTATGTGGAAGCTCAAACCAGTAAATGCATCAATGCTTTCATTTGCCGATGATTTAGTTCTGTTTGGAAAATCAGAAAATAACCTTCAGTCGAATATCAACATTATGAACAACGAACTAAATAAAAGAGGAATGAGGGTAAATGCAAAGTAAACCAAAACAATGCTAGTAGCCAGGAAGTTAAAACACAAAATCTTAAATTGGGCAGGGAGAATTTAGAACAAGTTCAAAGCTACAGTTACCTAGGACTAGGAGTAATGATTAACTCAGATGGAAAATTAAGAGAAGAAATCAGCAAGAGAATCCAAAAAAGGCAAGTGCAATATATAACCATCTAGGAAAGGCATTTGTATGTAAGCAAAAATTGTCCACAAAACCCAAAACGGCAGTATACAATACAGTTTATTGTCCTACTCTCCTCTATGGCAGCGAAACCTAGACTTAAGACAGAAGAGAATACAGTAGAATACAGGCAGCTGAAATGAAATATCTAAAAAGAGTAGTAGGGAAAACTAAAAGAGACAAAATCAGAAACACAACAATAAGAGATCAAACCAAAGCAGATGGCATAAAACTAAGATAGAAACAATTCAATTGAGAAGGTTTGGGCATGTAAACAGAATGAATGGCAATAGAATAGCTAAATCAGTATACAGTGCTAAAGCCCAAGGTAAAAGACCAAAAGGCAGACCTCGGAGAAAGTGGGAAGAAGATATAAAAGAGGCATTGAAGCATAGAAATTTAACTTTTTTGGAAGGAAACAGAAAATGCCAGGACAGGGCATCCTGGAGAAAGATCATCTCAGGCTTCTGAACCCATACACCGAAAGGTAGAATGGGAACTGATAAAGAAAGAAAAAGAAAGATTTTTTTAGTGATAAAGTGATATAACATTTTGTCTTCTCACATGGTTATAAGGTAGGATGGGAACTGATACTGATAAAGAAATAAAGAAATAAATATTATTTTCTGTTTTAAGAATCATATACTTGCATCCATCTTCATACTAGTTATAACTATGTTCCACTACCCAAAGAATGAAAATATGCCAAATTGAGCGTATCATCGTGGTAATTTAAGTGAATAAATTTCATTTTCATGAGTTGAATACTAAATTGTATGTCTTATGTTGGTGATTTATGTGTTTAATGAAACATTTGCAGAAATTCAATGTTTTAATAATGCTGTTGAAATTTATCATCCCGTAACAATGTCATTAAATTCGGTGCATATTCCTGTAATGGAGCCACATTTGCTTTTACAATCCTGTAACAAACACTTACACTGTTGTTGCTCTAACGCTATACTGCCGCACAAGCCTGTATCTGCATTTTATCATACTTTTGAAGTGATTTCGTCATTGACGTCTATATGCCATATGCCATTATTGGACAGGCATGATAATTGATATATTCAGGTTTCAAGTCATTTCTTCGAAAAACCTTGAATTGACGCCGATTTTTCTTTATCTTGTAAAATTTGGTTAATGCGGATTACAGGGTTGTTGTACTCAGGCGACGATGTATAACATTATCGCTCTATGCCAGAGTTCACAACATATCAATAGATAAGAAAGACACTATGTACGTCTGTCATTGTCACCGTCTGTTCCTGTCTTGTTTATGAATCTAATCCCGCCAATTTATCTATTACTGAATAAATATATCATAGCCTCCACGAGCTTTCCTTTTCTTGACGGACATTCGGAGTAGCCGAAAAGAACTGCGCCTTAAACTGTTTCGCTGCAAGAACAAGAGGCGAAGGATAACAGTTCCCTACTAGTATTATGCTATGATGGAGGTGAGGTCGATTTGTTTTTATGGCCTTGACCACTTATTCCTTGTTTCCTGTGTATTTGCATCCACAAGGAGCATATTGCAACATATAAGAGGATACATTTTAAGTATAAAATGTATAAATGTGTTGGCTTTATGTCTATCGAATGACACCCAATGTTCAATTTCCAATGTAAATATGTATACATCCCATGTTTCGATTGCCCTGAATGGACAAACAAGATTGTTTTATTATAATTATTATCGTGAAATCAGGATTTATTCTTAAAGCAGACCTCCATAAACTCTAAATACGTTCTACGTGCTCGTCGATGCTTGGGGAGAGACGGTATTTTTGTTATAAACAGGGGACATAAGTTGAAGGTTTCAAGATGTTCTCTGTGTGACGTGTTTCCCTCGCCCACTGAACTAAGGTCATGGCCATAGATGCCCAGCCAACCAATGGCTGAGTTTCCCAATAAAACCCTCTATGACCAACAGTAAACCAGCTCTCTAGGGGAGCTAAACGAGCTTTGGCATTGAAAGGTAGCCCCTTTCTTACCCAGCGTAACTAATGGGGCTCACCCGATCGCAGAAGGTGAATTAAGCCGCATTGCGCATGACCCCTAGCCCCGAAACTAGCTGAAATCGTAAACTAAACGGTTTGTCGCCGTTTTTAGGGCTCTCTCGGAGCTCGAACGACCCATTTGAAGCGAAGAAGAAGACGTGATCATAGTAAAAAAACACTAGGAAAGATTATTTTATCTACATGAACATTTTCAGTGTTTAAACCTGAACATGTCAACCGCTATTTCTCTCAGCCCTGTGGAAAACTAAAAACTAGGAATAAACAAGTTTGAGTACAATGCATGTCTCTCTTGATTGCTTGTGTTCAATCGACTGCATGTCACTTGTGGGCCAGCATTGATGGGGATTATAGTCTGGTTAATTGCCAGTTTGTGTTCCGCTGCCAGAGTTTCTCTGTGAGGAAGATTGCAAGCGCTCAGTGACGAACGATGACTTCATGCTAGAGGCATAGAGATTCTTTCAAACAAACAACAATCAAACGAAAAGTTTGTCACACTTCAGCTTACTCCCGAACGTATTTATTTTATTTTTCAATTTCAAGTAATGTCTTCAGCACGTACCAGAAAAAGACGACTGATTATGTCGATACAATATGTTATCAGAAGGGACCGACGAAAGTGAGTAACCACGATTAGACAGAGATTGAAATGTGACAAAATATCGCTCACGGACTTCTATTGAAGATGCCTAGAATAGCAACGTAGACCTTGGAATCGTGATATAATTCATCCACCTTATCGCATACGTTAACAACAGAAGAAAAAGAAGTCAGAAGCGAAAAACAAATTCGAATGACAAAGCAAAAGTTAAAGTCTGAGCCCACCCCCGATGATGGATTTGAATTTACCACCAAAAAAAACACACCTCAAAAAACAAAAACAAAAGCAAAACAAACAACACACACACACAAACAAACAAACAACTGTCTTTCTTTTCTTTATCATTTCCCATTCTACATTACGATGTACGGGTTCAGATACCCGAGATGATCTTTCTCCAGGATTCCCTGTCCTGGCATTTTCTATTTCCTTCCAAAAATGTTAAATTTCTATGCTTTAATGCCTCTTAAATATCTTCTTCCCACTTTCTCCGAGGCCTGCCTTTTGGTCTTTTACCTTGGGTTTTAGCACTGTATACTGATTTAGTTATTATAGTGTCATTCATTCTGTTTACGTGTCCAAATCATCTCAATTGATTTATTTCTATCTTAGTTTTTATGCCATCTGCTTTGGTTTGATCTCTTATTCTTGCGTTTCTGATTTTGTCTCTTTTAGTTTTTCCTACTTCTCTTCTTAGACATTTAATTTCAGCTGCCCGTATTTTACTGTATTTTCTACTGTCTAAGGTCCAGGTTTCTGCTGCCATAGAGGAGAGTAGGACAATAAACTGTATTGTATACTGCCATGTGAGAGAAAAACAACATGATGTTTAATTACTTTTTATTCACTTATCCTCGTGGTGCTTGGCAGCACATAAGGCCGACACAGTGGATCGCCATTGAACACGATCAGATGCCAATTTTGTCATCTGCCCCCACGTCCATCCTTGGGTCTTCATCTCTTTTTTGATGCTTCTCCTCCAGGTTTCTAGCGGGTGATCTCTCTTCTCTGATGGGTCCATCTGAGGGCTATTTTAGGGATGGTATCAGCACTCATCCTAAGGATGTGATCAATCCTATTCCATTTTCTTCTCCTCACAATCTGGGATATTGACTCCAGTGATGTTCTTTCTTGATGGTCGCTGTTTGACATCGTGTTTGGTAAAAATATTTTGAGGATCTTTCTGAGACTGAGACATTTGTTTTGAAAGGTGTCCAGCTTTCTACAGATGTTATTTGTTTTTTTTTAAAGATTCAGCACCACAAAGAAGGACAGCTAGAATATTAGATTTGTAGAATCTGAGTTTTGTTTAAATTGAGATTTTTCTTAAATTCGAAATATTTTTCAGTGATCCAAATACTTTTCTTGCTTTTGTTAACATTTCTCATCGTCAGAATTTGCATTTTGAGTAATTTTACTTTCAAGATATGTGAAAGTTAGTATATCCTCAATCTCATTGTTTCCAAGTTTCACCGGTTGTTTCGATTTGTTGTTCGTCTTCATCATTTTTGTTTTTCCAATTTTTATGTGTAACCCCAGTTTTTTGTGCATTGTTATCAGCTTGTTGTGTTTTGGTTTGTATATCTGTGATGTTCTGTGACAAGAGTACAACATCATCAGCAAAATCAAGGTCATCTAATATTTCAGTGAATGTCCACCTTAGTCCTGTTTTCTTATTTTCAACAGATTGCTTCATAATCCAATTGATAGCAAGGCAGAATAGAAAAGGTGATAGAATGCAGCCCTGTTTCACACTTGTATTGATGTTCACCCTCTCCGTCAATTTATTTACACATATTACTTTAGCATGGATGTCCCTGTAAAGCAGTTTGATTATGCTAACTACCTTATAGGAAGGCCATAGTGTCGTAGGATGTTCCATAATGCAGTTCTGTGTATACTATCAAAAGCCTTTTCAAAATCTATAAAGTTTGAGTAAAGGGGAGCATTCCATTTTTGGCATTGTTCAATTAAGGAATATTTAATTGTTTCCCCGTCTTTGAATATAATTTTCATTTCTCTTGGCTGTCATTTTAAACAGGTTTGTATATGATTAAACATTTGGAGCTGTACCGTTCATGTCTACACGCCTAGCCCCTGTATCGAAAACAGACTCTATCGTATAATCGTAATAGATATCGCACGGGGTATAATAACAAAAACATGCTTGAATATAGAAATAAAGATAGCGATGGATTTATGGTCCGTATCCCTGCACAAGTGCAGGATCACCGACTACATCATTTCATTCAAATCAAAGTCTATTTGTTGTGTGTCAAGAGCTCTGTTACCAGGTCAGAGCAACCCTATGTTACATGTCAAACCTAGTTGCTATCTGATCCCAAAATCATTTTCACTTGAGGATGTTTTCTATCAGAAGCGCTATTTATTGATAAAGGAAATTGTTATAGTTTTCCTCGTCTTTGAGTAGAGTTTTCATTCACCTAATCCGTCATTTTCAACAAGCTTTGTGATTAAAAAGTTCGAATATTATCGTTCAGGCCTACCCACATAACGTCAATATCGAGTACTGACTCGATCTCATAATCGTATTTGGTATCATCTGGGGGATACAACATGTTTGTCGTTGCTAAGTTCCAGCGTTGCTTTGAATTCCTCTCCGATGATCAACATGGCATGTTATGTACACCTGCCACTTTTCCCTCTATCGGCTTGTGCAATAATAATAATTATAATGCATGTAATATGAAATCAACAAAATTAAGGAAAAAGCAACACAGAAACGAAAATTTTCATTACTCCATGGACGTAGTTATTACAGAGCTAATACCAACTCCAGGCCAACGTTCCATCAGTCCGTCTAGGAGGTATGGAGTGGTGTACGTAATTCTACATTGCATGTTCACAAATTGAAATAAGCTTCCGCTCCTTGAGCCTCTCGGCCTGAACGCAACTATAAGGTTGTTTGGCCTCTTTTTCTACTTTCTAGATGTGTTTCTCTATTATGTCTATATATCTGTCTATCTATCTATCTATCTATCTATCTATCTATCTATCTATCTATCTATCTATCTATCTATCTATCTATCTATCTATCTATTTATATATCTATCTATTTATTATATATATATATATATATATATATATATATATATATATATATATATATATATATATATATATATATATACATATGTCTATTTGTCTATCTGTCTATCGATCTATCTGTCTATCTATCCACAATATCTATCTATCTATTTATATATATCTATCTATTTATATATATATATATATATATATATATATATATATATATATATATATATATATATATATATATATATATATATCATCTATCTCCTATCTAACTATCCATCTATCCATCTATTCATCTATCTATCTATCTCATCTGTGTGACTGTCTGTCTGTTTATCTATCTATCTATCAATCAATCTATCTATCTATATATATATATATATATATATATATATATATATATATATATATATATATATATATATATATATATATATATATATATATATATACCTACCTACCTACCTACCTACCAACCTAACTATCTACATATCTATTTATCTATCTATCTATCTATCTATCTATCTATCTATCTATCTATCTATCTATCTATCTATCTATCTATCTCGCTGTTTGTCTGGCTGGCTGTATGTCTATCTATTTATCTGTATGTCTGTCTTTCTATCTATTTATCGGCCTGTCTGTCTATTTGCCTGTCTGTCTGACTGGCTGGCTGGTTGGCTGGTTGTCTATTTATCCATCCATCTATATATCTACCTATCTATCTGTCTTATTATACATCCATTATTAAATGTATAGATTTAGACATGATACGGGTTTGGAATTTGTTTTCATTTTGAGCTACCGCCATTTGGACGAAATAAGTTTGGTCTTACTATGCCAACATTCTATTTCCTGTTATTGGCGAACATGCACCTGGTGAAACGAGACGGCGGCGTTGCCTATTATACACTGCACCAAAAGGTTATACAATAACATTGATAACCAAGCAAGTGCCATCATTATACAGAAACTTCATTACACATTCTACACTCATGATGTGTTCTAATTGCTACTCAGTTTTTCAATTTCTCACTATACTTAGCCTTGGAAGTTAAACAACGTACAGCTCTTAACATAAACAGTACACTTCTCTTCAAAATAGGTCAATGATATTTATCGTCGGTGAGACTGTCGAAACACGTAAGTCCGCCTGACGTAATCTTTCATTTTCAGGAGAGGCAAAACATCAAAAACAAAAAACCATCACAAATAATCGAGCCGTTTTGGGAGGAAAAGGGAAATTGTTGTTTAGATCATGTGCGAAAAATAGATTCAAGGTATTCGAGGACACGAAAAAAGCATTTTTTATGACACATTTCACACTCCATATATCGTGGACGTAACACGTTTAGACAGTTTCACTGACGTTATGTCATTTGCCTAACAAGATTACAGAATATGTATGCTTTATTTAGGCTTTCTGTTGTTACCATTTCCTATCAAATAATATAGAATAACATTATATTCAATAAGAATATTACTCTGACAATGATCTGCCCACAGGATACACCTGCCGAGGTCGAAGCGTGATCTATTTGTATGAACAGGTTGCATTCTCAAGGTTGGTATTCTCATTAAATTTATTATGGTCAACATCCATAGACACGATTCGTCAAGAAATAGTACCAAACAAACAAACTATAGTTATGAATGGGCTTTTTTAATATTGTATTATTTCTTTCGGGAATATATTACAACTGAAGGAACACCGTCTATAGATTTTCACCTGTTCACTTACGAAAGTCGTGATTACTACTATGACTATGACTGTAAATCTACACCACCGACGCGTCAAAGGCGTCCGGTGTACCGATTGACCATTGGGTATCGACTTTCTGCAGGCGATGTCTGTCTGCTGATAGTGAGGACGGTTGGGTGACATTGAATCTATAGAAATCAATACAGGAAACAAGCTCGTAAATGTTATCATGTCCTTGAATCACGTTGACAAATTCATCCCCCTCTATTCGCCCCCCCAACGTACAATTAGAGACATGCTAATTTAACATCTCTTCCTAAGACATATTAGTGTATACTATAACAGTAACTTCATAACAGCATTGTGTATCTGACACTAATTTCCTCTTCATTTCCGTTGTTGGAGATTGTTCAAAGTTCACGGTATAAAAGGGAGACTTGGGAATAGTAACAAATGAGGTTTACACATAATGTAATGTACAGTCAAAAAGAGAATCCAGACGTGATGGAAAAGATGAAGGAAAGTGTCGGGAGGTATACATTATAAGAATATATCTGCACAAAATGAAAGGGAAGATGTATAAAACAGTAATTCGTCTAGCAATAATGTATGGCCTAGAAACCGTTGCCCCGACAAAAAGACGACAAGATGAGTTAGAGGTGACTGAGATGAAGATGGTGTGGTTCGCCCTGGGTGTGTCGAGGATGGATAACATTGGAATAAACACATCCGAAGAGAAACCAAAGTAGATACATAGGCCAGGAGGCAAAGTTAGGGAAGCCTACCGGGATGGTAGGGACATGTAAAGAGAACGGATACGGTATGGAATATATTGGACAGAAGATGTTGCAGATGGACATATCGTGCAGAAGGAAGAAGGGAAGATCAAAACGAAGACATCATAATACGTATATGATGCAAGAAGACATGAAGATCGTTGGTGCAAGAGATGGGGATGAACAGGATAAGACAAAGTGGAAAAGGTTGATCTGCTGTGGCGACCCCTAACGGGAAACGCCGAAAGGTGAAGAAGAAGATAATGTATAGACACTTTCATCTTTAAATTGAGTAATATTGGAAATACGGGTACATGTATTTAAAAGGGGGGACCCAAAAAGAAAAACTTGGATTGTTTTCTTTGCTGTTTCGTTAACACACATTTCAAGGTGAAAGCTGTTTTACTTTGATTTGCTGTTGTTTTTTTAGTGGAGGGTAGCACAAGTAAATAAGAGAAGAGAAGATTTGCACGTTTGATATATACACTAGCCTTGGGATCTAGGTGGTGATAGTTTAGCATATGGGGAACTTATTTAAAAGAAAAATCATGTAAGTGCTGTTAATTGTGTTGACATCGACTTCATGGTGAATGATATTTTTGTTGATATCGACTTCATGGTGAATGATATTTTTGTTGACATTGACTTCATGATGCATGATATTTTTGTTGACATTGACTCCATGGTGAATGATATTTTTGTTTCACTTTGGTTTTGGATTTCAAAGATAGGGGAGCATAAACTGAAATCGTCTTAATGACAGTGACAGTCTTATTGCTGTTTTGTTCACACTTATGCCAATGTGAAAGCTGTTTTACTTTGATTTGCTAGTGTTTTTAGGGAAGTGGATTTGGGGTTGTAGCGTCATGATGTGTCTCAGTGTGTATTTAATCTGAGAACATTGATTATCTTTGTTTCCACTGAATGGGATCATTTTTAGGAATTTTTTCTTCAAGTTAGGTTTTTCTCAACGGAGAACTCAAGTTAGCCTGCTTGGGAAGGGGGGGGTGGTAGTCCAGAGGCAAGGTGTCGGCCTCTCAATCCAAAGGTAGTGGGTTCGATCCCCGTCAACGGTTGACAAACTTTCTCGAATATTTTCGAACAATATCTACCCCCTGGTCCAGGTAAGTGGATCGACGCCTAGTCCCATCGGAGACGGACGATAAAAAGGAGGTCCCGTGTGTATATCACAACACTCTGCATGCGTTAAAGATCTCTTGGCTGTTTACAGGGCAGTCTGGGCAAAATTAAAAATCGTACCGAAAATCCCGAGATCACCTTAGTTGTGGATGTGGGTAAATCAAATCAAATCAAATCAAATTGCCCTGCTTGAAGAATTCTGGGAAATCAACAATGATGAAAGAACAATTGAAGGTGAACTTGGTAGCAGGCTCAAGCTCTATGATGGATAATGTTATTACCCATGTTGGAATAGCGTCGAGTGAATACGTTTTGTTGGGAGACGCTTTTACAGTTGATGTCAAATTCCCTCTTCGGTGGTTACGAATTCAAAATCGCTCAGTACACGTACGTTGATGGGGGTGTTACTTGCTAAATCGCTCAGTACACGTGCGTTGATGGGGGTGTTACTTGCTAAATCGCTCAGTACTCGTACGTAGATGGGGGTGTTACTTGCTAAATCGCTCAGTACACGTACGTTGATGGGGGTGTTACTTGCTAAATCGCTCAGTACTCGTACGTTGATGGGGGTGTTATTTCTAAATCGCTCGGTACACGTACGTTGATGGGGGTGTTACTTGCTAAATCGCTCAGTACACGTACGTTGATGGGAGTGTTACTTGCTAAGTCGCTCAGTACACGTACGTTGATGGGGGTGTTACTTGCTAAATCGCTCAGTACACGTACGTTGATGGGGGTGTTACTTGCTAAATCGCTCAGTACACATACGTTGATGGGGGTGTTACTTGCTAAATCGCTCAGTACACGTACGTTGATATTTGGCAAGGTTGTAGATTATTTTGTGGACATGCAGTCTGGTTCATCGCCACCACTAATTGTCTGCAGCTCTCCTATATTGTATTCATTTAATTTGACTTTACTCAAGTGTCTAGTTTCTTTTGATCTGGAGTATATTATTATAACCAGGAGTTTAAAAATAATTTAAACATCGACAATATTCATCTTAATATGACGGGATTTTAGGCGGGGCTATCGGTAGGTTCTACTTCTTTCCTTTCATACGTTATCTTTTATCATGCTGTTTCCTCTTAATTCACCCTGAGATCACCACATTTGGTGAAAGGGGTGAATTGCATTGAAACGTAAAAAACCCATAGAACTCTGACTGTTCAGACACAACCAAGTAATGAGAAGAAAAAAAATGTAAAGCCAAGACGTATCAATCTCTTATCCCAAGCTCATCATCTGTCAATGTTTCCGCCTAAAATCAAATTCATTGACCCAGTGAGGGCCTCGGCGGTCCAGAGGCAAGAGTCCGTCTCTCAACCAAAAAGGTCAATGGGTTCGTACCTGACAGGTTGTCTCAACCAAAAGGTCATTGAGTTTGTGCCTGACAGGTTGTCTCAACCAAAAGGTCATTGGGTTCGTGCCTGACAGGTTGTCTCAATCAAAAGGTCATTGGGTTCGTGCCTGACAGGTTGTCTCAGTCTCAACCAAAAGGTAATGACCTGGGTTCGTGCCTCACAGGTTGTCTCTCAAAGGTCATGCCTTGGGTTCGTGTCTGACAGGTTGTCTCTCAACCAAAAGGTCATTGGGTTCGTGCCTGACAGGTTGTCTCTCAACCAAAAGGTCATGCCTTGGGTTCGTGCCTGAAAGGATGAAAACATTTTCTCGACGTTTTTTTTCGAGTAAAACCAACCCTCATGGTTCACGTAGTCGTATCGGAGATGGACGATAAGAAGGAGACCCAGTGTGCAGATCACACTCCACGCTGCGCATTAAAGATACCGAGGCTGTTTAGAAGGCAGTCTGTGCAAAATCTTTAAAAAAAACCCAGTATCCTTCCTACATGTTACATAGTTACTTATACTTTTGAAGGGATTCCTTTAGTAGAGAAGTTTGTGATGTAATCAAATTTAAGTATGTGTAAAATTTCTATTAAATCTGTGACGTAATCGTTTTAGGGTGCCCTAGTATTAGTAGTATCGATTCGTTTATATCTGGAAATGGAAAGAATGTTGTAGAACAGTTAAGAATGGTGTGGAATTTCCGTTCTAGTTCTTAGTTTTCTACTCTAAATTATATATAGCGGGAGTTACCCATGATTGGGAGCGATGTAAAAAAGTGTAATGTGGTTTCCACCGTCTTTATGCCAGCTTAGATCGGCTATATTTGTGCTTGCATCATTCATTGATTGATTGCCGACTGTGACTACTGTGAGTATAACAAATAGTCTTGTCATAGTTTTTAACCGAGTCTTGTTGTTACTAGATTGTATACGTCAACATCTAGATCTAGAGGGCAGTGGCGGCTCCATTTGTACACTACGTCTACCCCCCCCTTTCCCAGATCACCGCAGTCGTGAATGTGTATAAAATCAAATCAAATCAAATACAAAATCGATCAATGCAATTTTCTATGACTCTTAGACTACCCATTGTGTTGTAGAGATAATCACAGATTAACCTCGTATTGAGATTTCCTAAGATTTTACTAATCCTTACAAAACAAGCGTAACACACGAAAAATGCTTCAGTTACACAACAAAACCCGTGGTTTGGGATGGGGTGGGATGGTAGGGAAGGGACATTGTTTTGGTTTGGGTTTTTTTCCTTCATCAATCAATATTGAAGATAAACAACTTTTACCTATCCACATCCTTTCTATTGGAGGTTTTTAAATCATTATAACATCGCATCTATTAAACGATTAATGTTTGATTACCGAATTCATTTTCAACGCATCATTGACATCGGTGACAGCCGTAGTTGACTATGGGAAATTGTCTCAACAAACTCTCTCGGATCAACCAGTCCCAGAGAGAAAGCAAAACAATTGACGCTTCAGGTCTACCCAGCCGATTTAGAATAATAATAATACTGATATTGATATAGTATAATATATTACCGATATATATTTTTACGAATAGATTTATGGTGTTGTGAAGATTCATTGGGGTTTGTTTTGTTTTGTTTTCGGCGGTGGGGGGGGGGGGGGATGTCACGGTTTAAAGTGTTAGAATGGAGTCGGAGTGTACCCATTTATTTTTCAAAAACAAGAAGATAAGAACGATATCAGTGAATCTCTCTCTCTCTCTCTCTCTCTCTCTCTCTCTCTCTCTCTCTCTCTCTCTCTCTCTCTCTCTCTCTCTTTGCCTAAGGTTGTCACGCTGTAATTGGCTAGGTGACTTCCGTCAAAAGCTGGCAGGAGTCGACTGATGAATCGTTGACACACATTCATGGCATCAAAACGAAGGACGAGGGTGGTATGTTGTTGATTTCCAGCTATTTTGTAAGAGGCGAGTTGAGATTCTTCTAAAATCTTTTTTTCTGATACATTCCAGCAACGTCGGTAATCCGGTAACTAGCATTGCGATGTCGTATCTCCACACAAAAACTGGAAATTAAGTGTAAAAGGCGAGAGCTGGTTACACCCCCGTCTGTCCTGCTCGGTAACCAAACCGGAAGTCTCCACGTTTCATACCTAGTTTTGCCGAACCCTTGGTAATTCGAATAATAACACTAACAAAACACACACACACAGTGTGTGTGTCTTGACCTCCGTCGAACCCATGAGACTGACTCATCGAACCCCTGGAGTTGTGAATCTCTTGCGAGAGAAAAGAGGTCATTATAGGCCTTAACCATTGCCCTAGGCCCTTATTTAAAGCATTAATTCATTATTAGTAAACTCACGACCCAGCGCACTACGCCGTCTCCGTAGACGCGATTGTACTTTATCTGGAAACAGATGTTGCTGAAATATTACGCAACAATACATATTAATGTGGAATATGGCCTCAAACTGTCAAAATCGTCTTCTCTTTTTTATATTTAACAAGAAATGCTTTGAAAATCTATAGATATAGTTCCTCAAAATTTAAACCGACAAATTAGATATTTTAAATATCCGCAGATCTAGATCTAGATCTAGATATAGATCTAGATACTAGATTCTAAATTTAGATCAGATTTTAGCTATAGATCATCGATGCTCTAGATATAGGTCTAGATCTAGACGTGTGCTTAGTATTAGTAGATCTAGATCTATACCTTTTCTAGCTCTGGAGTCTAGATCTAGATCTAGAGTTCAGAGCTAGATATAAGGCATTGCTTTTTGGTCTAGATCTAGATCTAGATCTAGAATCGATTTAATCTTCTAGATCGAGATACCAACGCTAGATCTATGCTTAGATCTAGATTCTAGATATAGATCTAGATTCTAGATCTAAAGGCGAGATATTTAAATTTCTTAATCAAAATCCTAATCCTAACTATTTTTTCGTCTAGATCTAGATTCTAGATCTGAGCTAGCTCTAGCTCTAGATCTAGAGTTACAATCGATATATAGCTAGATCTAGATCCTGTACTAGATGTCTAATTGATAGGGATATGTGAGTAGATCTAAAAGATCTAGAATCTAGATGAATAAAGCTTGTTTGTAAGAACGGTGGAGAAGAGGAAGGGAGGAGGCGGAATAATAATAATAATAAGAAGAAGAAGACGAAAATGAACAAGAAGAAGAAGACGGAGGAGGAGGAGTAGTAGTAGAAAAAGAAAAACAACAACAGTCAGCAACAAAAGGAAGACGAAGAAGAAAGAAAAGACCGGAAGGGGGAGAAGAATGCGGAGGAATAGAAGAAGATGAGGAAGGGTAAGAAGAAGAAAAAGAAAGAGAAGGAAGAGAAAGAAGAAGACGATGTGAAGTTAGATCTCTAGATGTGTGATCTTACTATCCTTACCCGTGAGATCGAGGAAATTTTACTAGATCTAGATCTAGATCTAGATCTAGATCTAGTAATTGAATACAAAAAATAAACTAGCCATACCTTTCTTATTGATAGTGGTGCATGTAACTGACTTCGATCTGAAAGCAACTTCATCAGGGTTGAGTGTTTTAAAACACACCTGCTAGCTATTGCTATGCTACGAATGTTACTATACATGTACTGCTTAACAATACACGAACAACAAAATGCAGGACACATGTTTGTGCCAGCCATGTGAACCAGGAAGGAGTTATGTCAACACGTAGATGTTAAGGGAATTCAATTCACATGTTTCAGTTTCCAGTTGACTATTTATAATTCATCCACATCTGCCGGGGAGGAGGGAGGGGGGGTCGTGAAGTTTTCGATTGATCAAGTTTGAGGCTCAATCACACATCCAGAGCCTATCCTGATTTCTGATGGTGGTAGCATTGAGCCAAACAGCAAGTGATATAAGATAACACTGGACATTATTTATGTCTGGGAAATGAGTTCTGTCAAGTCTATTAGGGTCGATGGGTCTTGAACTTATCCCGGTTATAGTATGAAGCAAAACGGGGGGGGGGGGGTGCATCGCTTCGTGGATAGGATGCTAGTCTGTGATAGGTTTCACCCCAGACCTAATGTTTGTACGGGGGATGCCTTATTGTCAGAAGGCCCGTTAGTCAGAAGGCCCACTAATCAGAAGGCCCGTTAGTCAGATGGCCCGTTAGTCAGAAAATCAGTTGGCATTCAGTTGCATGAATGTAGGGATTACCGCTGATAGGCCAAAAATGATGATCACAGAATATTATATCTGACTGAACTTCTGTATGCAAGGAATTTTGTAGACTGTTAGGTGCTTTTTAAATGTATTTTTTTTGCTATCATTATAAATTTGTTGTAATAGTCTAAAGAATATGTAATATCAGATGTAGTTATTCATTTTCTTATTATTTTTCTTCTTTATATTTCATATGTTATGTTAATAAACTTAAAAATTGAATCATAGACAGGTATTTGAAAATAATTTTTAAAAAGGACATAACTCTGTGTGGAACGAGATCGGAACGTTCAAGTTTGAAACGAACTGTGAAATCGATTGTATCAGCCTTTGACTCGTTAAAACGGACCTATGATCCAAATTTGGTGAAAATTCGCCCATAAACAGCTGAGAAAAATTTGCTCACACAATTTGTTCACAGACAGACAGACAGACAGACAGACAGACACACACACACACACACACACACACACACACACACACACACACACACACACACACACACATGGCTCGGTTTGGTCAAATTCAATAAATATCCTTTTTTTGTAAAAAAAAAAAAGGGGAGATTTAACAAAACGATGTATTTTGCTGGTATTCAAAATCGGGAAGAAAGTAAATATATTCAATTAACGTTCATTAGGTGTTTTCCGCGGAAATGGTAAGTACCGGTAACATTAATTACATTTGGTGGAACGTTAAATGAGCTCACCTTCCACATAGTTGTTCGTGCGTGTGTCAGAGTTTCTGTTGTATTCATTCCACATCAATGGAGGGAAGTTGCCATCAAAGTAGCTTCTTTCCAGATACAGGATGAAGTTTCTCAGCTATGGATACCGTGGAATGAGACGTTGTGTGCCACGAGAGGCACAGAACTGTTGGAAGTGGAAGCTTTGTCGCACAACGGCCGCCAGTAAATAGCCCATGGAGAGAAACCTTCTGATACATTTTTTAAAAATCGTGCATGTCTCTGGTATGCCACAGACAGCCCTAACTCGTTCAAACGCCTCCACATGGACTTGCAGAAGTGGAAGTAACAGCAAGTAACCCTGGTTGTTGGCAGCTCAGTTTCCACAGCACTGATGAGTGACTGTTCAAAGTCCCATATGACGATGTTTGGCCTCCATCTATGACCAGATCTACGTCTGATCTTTCTCTTCAGGACCTGCAGCACTTGACAGTAATGACCAAATGTTTTCCCTGTCAAGAAGGCTGTCATAAAAGGGAGAATCCTCTCTCTGTACTTTCCATGAATTGTGAAAAATTGCGTGTAAGTTGATGGACATGTTCGGAAGGTACCGTCCATGTACAAATCATGACAGCGTTGAAACATCTGCATATTCTCGTCAGTGGCAAACACAGCAACACCCCAGTCATTGTTCAAGTGTAACAGACATCTTTCATGTAACCATTATTGGTAAGTATTGACCCAGTCTCCCTCAATTCTCACATCAGCACCTACCCGATGTATTGGTGGAACAAGGGCACACCTGGCTCTTTACATTAGGGTGCGCACACTATGGAACTCTGAAAGATGCTCTCTATCACCTCCTCCTTACTGATGTCTTTCCCGGGCTACTACTTCAAATACTCGTTTAACTGGTCTTGTTGCATCTTCACGCACGGCTTCTTTCAGTCGATGCTTTGCCCTGTCATTTAGGGTTGTGTCCTCGTCTTCGACATGTAAATGGTGAGGTTCGTGAAGGACTTCTATGACTGGGGTTTCTTCGTTGACATCAAAATGGTTTGTTTTAAGACTTGCCTCACATGTTTTCCGCCAACAACACCAGTAGATGGCATTTACTGTTTTTTTTGTTCTTGTGGTATCTAAGCCCACTGTGAACTAAAATGGTAATATCTTTCCACGTTTGCCATCAATTAAAGACGCCATGGCACATAGTCAAACTTTAGGGTACATGGATTATATAGCCTTTTGGGCCGTATTCTAATTTGTGGCGAGTGGCCTGTGTGCCCTTTCCACCTTTCCACATGAACAAAAAGCAAAAATGAAAGTGAAATGTGGAAGATGACAATGAAAATAAAAGTGCAATTTCCCACAAGTGCGAGAGATGAAAGTGTAAGTGAAAGTGAATTTCCCCCAAATGCAGAAGATGAAAGTGAAAGTGGAATTTTCCCAAAGTGCGTAAGATGAAAGTGAAAATGCGGTAGATTAAAGGGAAAATGAAAGTGGAATTTCCCCTCACCCCCAATAAAAACCAACTTTCTTTCTTTATCAGTTCCCATTCTACCTTTCGGTGTATGGGTTCAGATGCCAGATGATCTTTCTCCAGGATGCCCTGTCCTGGCATTTTCTGTTTCCTTCCAAAAAAGTTAAATTTCTATGCTTCAATGCCTCTTTTATATCTTCTTCCCACTTCCTCCGAGGTCTGCCTTTTGGTCTTTTACCTTGGGCTTTAGCACTGTATACTGATTTAGCTATTCTATTGTCATTCATTCTGTTTACATGAGCTACAACCTGTGCCCCCTTTTTCAATCAGCATACAGGCGAGGCCACAGTACTGAAACTGCGTTAATCCGTGTCCACAATGACATACTCAACCAGCTCCAATGCAATGACAATGTCGCACTTCTATTGTTGGATCTGAGCGCGGCTTTCGATACTGTGGACCACAAAACACTCTTCGCTAGAATGCAACAATGTTTCGGCATCACGGGCATGACTCTGAAGTGGTTTGTGAGTTATCTTACCGATCGTACCCAGCGAGTCATCATAAATGGCAGTCCTTCATTGGCAGCAAATATCCAATTTGGCGTCCCACAAGGATGAATCCTTGGTCCGTTTCTCTTTACACTATACACTACACCTCTCAGTGACATCATCGCATCCCACAACATTGATCATCATTTTTATGCTGACGATACGCAACTTTAGCCCCCACTCAGCATGAACAATCGCATAACAACTAAAGAAACATCCATCATCAACTGTATGTTAGACATCAGGACCTGGATGACAGAAAACAAACTGAAATTCAACAATGACAAGATTGATAACATTTAGAAAAAAAGGAAAGGACATTATATTAAATGAGCTGGTCATAAACAATACGACTATATGTAACAGCCATAGCGTCAACAATCTCGGTTTCTTCTTTGATGAATTTTTACACATGCATGTTCACATTACCAAAGTTTGTCAAACAATCCATTATGTCCTTAAAAGCATTTCTCGTATCCGGAATCTGTTAGACCAAGAAACATGTAAAATGCTTGTCCATGCATTTTTCACAAGTTTACTGTAATTCTCTTCTTCATGGGTTGCCAAAAACGTCTATTCATCGACTACAATTACTTCAAAATAAAGCAGCAAGAATTGTAACTAAGACCAAAAAGTCTGAACACATCATCCGTTTTGTGCTCTCTACATTGACTTCCCGTAGAGAGGAGAATCATATATAAGATAGCATGTCTCACTTTCAAATGCATTCATGACACTGCCCGCGACTATCTAAAACAACTCCTTAAAGTTCACCACCCCAATCGTCCGCTTAGATCATCACAATCTTTGCAACTAAAAAGAAGCGTCCCTAAGACAATTTCTCGAACGTTCTTTCACCTTTTCGGCCCCAGCTATATGGAATTCTTTGTCAGTTAAAACAAAAAATTGTACAACCCTTCCTTCTTTTAAACAATCACTTAAAACAGAGTTGTTCCGCTTCACTTTCGACTGGCATAATATTGAACTTATTGGCATTTTCTAAAACCTGTGTTAAGGGTTTGATGTTTTATTGATGTATGGTACCTTTATTTAACACTGTCATGTATCTGTAATTATTCTTAGATCTCTTAGTTTGACTTCTTTAACTATTATTATATTTTTATATACGGAGACTTTTAAAACTGACTTTTCAACCTATCATGGGGTGTGAGGAGTTGGCACCTGCAATGTGTGTGTGTGTGTATTTGTGTATGTATATGTGTGTGTGTGTGTGTGTATGCGCTTACGCGCGTATAGTGCCATCTTGTAATTAGCACATATCGTCATTTAGGTACTGTTCATCTTAATTGTAACAATTTTCGTGTATGTAGATGTCTTGATTTTATAGTAATCTCAAATATTGAGTACATTATGTAAGCTGCTATATGATGTATGTGTTAGCCTTTGTAGAGCGTACCTGAGCATGACTCTCACGGATAGCGGCGCTATATAAATTTTGCATTATTATTATATCCAAAATCAAGAAAGACAGAGGACATCGCGTCACACAGCCCCAACGCAACAACAGCTACACGAAACTTGTATTAGATCTCTACGAAAGATCACACTCCATTCTAGTAGAAACGGAGGATTTTATAATTGAATATTGTGTGAAAAACGAAATGATACTGACTTTCATCATAAAAAGCAGTGATGATAACAGCTCCCATGCAAACATGCGTCGACGACACCTGCGAACTTGGCGAGATGAGAAACATCTTATTGAAATGCAGTATTATGTTGACGTACAGAATACCCTGATATTTCTGTCCCACCTTAAACGCCTGATTATCGAGACCATGCATCTTGTTTGGAAATAACTCCAGATTTACAAGAGACAAAATACTGTCACTTTTAATGGTCAAGTTCTGGATCCCATGACTTGTCTATGTCAAATTGCATTCTTGCTTTTGTGTAATAATATCATTAGAATTATATATCTTCAAAAGATCTTATCGAGTATTGTCCATGCATCAGTCCAAAACATACACTCTTAGAGAACTGTCAGAACACAAGACCCTCGCATTTTTATTATCATTCCTAAGTAAACTGTTATGAATTTGATATAAACACAATAATAAAGATTACAAAAAACCCGCAACATAAAAAAAATAATAATAAAAATTTTTAAAATGTATGAAACGTGTGGGGTTCAGTATCTCCGACGAGGTTAGTAATCACTGATTTAGATCTAGATTTGCTTTCTTACGTTTTTCTTTTTTTGTTTTTTTTGTTTTTGGTTCAGATGTGAATGAGTGCCCAGTTAGGCTTATATAATACGCAGTGGGGTATGATTGTGGGGTAAAAATAGTTTTGTAAAGCTCTATAAAATTATCGGGTAGCTACATGCGTATCCCCCTAAAGCTTAAGAAGGAATCTGAATGGAGCATGCGCGTGTTCATGGACTTATAAATAGCTTGCATGACATATTTCTTTCAGACTACAGTGAGCTGGTAACGTGTGGATATTTTTAGAATTGAAGTATGCTCTTACTGTCTACGATGACCTTATAGTAGTGAATAATGAGTCATGGGTGGCCCTCGTGACAACTAAGTGTGACCCATGTGGCCCTCGGAGGACCTCCAATTTGACACGACTTGGATAAAAGACAACCAATATTTTCAATAATAAGTACCCTATTGTATCATAATAATGTTTACATTGCATTTCAGTGAATGAATCATATTGTTTCTATAGTACATATGTTTGCCTCTTGCATTTACACAATAATATTAAAATTAAGTGTAATATTATCCAAAGGAAATTGTCGTATTAAGCACATTTTGACCTACATTGGACTTTCAAACAGAGGGAATAGCCACCTTAGGAGGGCTCCGTGCTCACAATATAGTCCAATTTACGTCAAAGCTAGGGCTTCATGGTCACAATATAGTCCAATTTACGTCAAAACTAGGGCTCCGTGCTCACAATATAGTCCAATTTACGTCAAAACTAGGGCTCCGTGCTCACAATATAGTCTAATTTACATCATAACTAGGGCTCCGTGGTCACAATATAGTCCAATTTACGTCAAAACTAGGGCTCCGTGCTCACAATATAGTCAATTTACGTCAAAACTAAGGCTCCGTGCTCACAATATTGTCCAATTTACGTCAAAACTAGGGCTTCGTGGTCACAATATAGTCCAATTTACGTCAAAACTTGTCGTTCAAATACAGCTTCTTTGGGTTCCGTTGTTATTTTTTTGTTGTCACCCGGTATTGCACCCCTTATCAACACAAACTTTGATTAACAGAAGAATGAAATAAAAAGCCAGACGTTATTTAAAGAGATTATTATTTGTCTCAAATTAAACAACCTTTTTCTTTTAGTAAAGGGTGAGAAACCAATGCGGCGTGTTCTAACCAACCAGCTAGATCTAGCCACTAGTCTTTCTCTTGACTCAATGTCAAGGTAAGTGGGCGGTCAGACGGGTCACATGTTCAGAGAGCCAGTGATAGAAATTTCTTCGGCTTGGTTTTCTCTCTCTTTTACCCTACTAATGGAATGTAATAATAATAATGATAATAATAATAATAATAATAATAATAATAATAATAATAATAATAATAATAATAATAATAATAATAATATAATAATAATAAATATGAGATTATTCGATCTAACAAGATGGCTGTTGACATATTCTATCTTGGCCTTGAACTTGGTGGCTTCGTGATTGAATAAACATTGCAGACACAACTGGTTGTGTTAGGTGTATAAGTTTATTGAATATTATACTGACAACATTGCTATGTTTGACATATTGAGAGCCGTTTCTATTCTATTGGTTTAGTAGTAATTGTGCGCAGGTCATAAGAAAGTTCGAGGATAAATTTCCGCATTTAAACTTAAAGTAACAGTTACACCGCCTGAATCCGCCCGAAATGGGCATGAGGGATTTCATTAGTCGCCCAACATTTCCGCGTAAATCACCTTAGTGAAAATGATCACAATATCAATATATTGACAGTGGTATGTTTTGTAAATGACTGAAATAAACCCATCCAGAAATTAAATCAGTGATATAAGTTTTGTTTTCCCTCCATTGCAGGGTTCTTAAACGTGCTCCTTGACATCATCCATCAGAAATTAGAAAAGGTGTTGGCCTCTCAATCAAACGGTAGTGGGTTCGAGCCCCGCCGACGGTTGAAAATTTTTCTCGATTTTTGATTTTTTTCGAGCAAAATCTATCACCTCCCCCTCCGGTCCAGGTAGATGGATCGGCACCTAGTCCCATCGGAGACGGACGATAAAAAGGAGGTCCCATGTGCATATCACGACACTTCGTACACGTTAAAGATCCCTTGGCTGTTTACAGGGCAGTCCGAGCAAAATTAAAACATCCTACATAAAACCCGAGATCATTTTAGTTGTGGATGTGGGTAAATCAAATCAAATCAAATCAAGTCCCACTACAGGTGCAAGCACCTGTCCAATGCCCGATTCTGTCCATTGTAAATGTAATAGTTAGTACCATCGGTTTTCACTCCCTTTAAGTAATACAGACGCGGCCATTCCAGAAAACACCTGACGTCACAAACGCACGAAACTACAACCTGAGAGAGCAACCGTAAGCAACATCAGTTATGTTTTCATAAATTAAGAAACACAGCCCTTCCCTTAAAACACATCCCTTCCTTAAAACACAGCCCTTCCCTTAAAACACAGCCCTTCCCTTAAAACACAGCAATTTTGTATACGACACATTAGTTTAAATTTTAATGTCTTTTCATTATATCCTTTCACTTTCATGTCCAAAGAGTGTCGTTGATCAGATCTATATCCTAGTCAATCGCCCAACCTTCGCGCCGCCCTTGGGAACCCTCCGAGCCCCCTCCCTCCCTTGTGTGAACCCTCCGAGCCCCCCCTCCCCTCCCTTGTGTGAACCCTCCGAGCCCCCTCCCTCCCTTGTAAACCCTTCACGCTCCCCATATGGCTCGCACCTAACAGGTTAAGCTCTGAAGGATTAAAAGTCATCGTTTTCATTAAGAAAAAACCCAACCCACATACTTGATGTCTATGAAAAAATAACTTTGATACTTCTTTTTTATAGGGTAAATTGTTAATACCGGTAGTTGGTAGTTTCTTTGTGTACTCAATTTCTCAATCTTGGTATCAATTTGAAAATGACAACAACAAAAAAACGAATGTTACTAAAGCATCGTTAGTAAAACTCAACAAATATCTTCGTAATCACGCTTTGGGAAATTAAATGTAGTTATTTTCTTTCTCTTGTGTTATTTTTTTCTATGAAAATGCAGTTAGTCCATTCCTTCATTACTCAGATGGTTTCGCAAGGGTTCAACGTCATGGAGGAAAACTCAGGGTCAGACAGAGATCTAGTTACATCAAGCCAGTGTCCTTGAGATTTAAATTCCATGATTCGTGCAGTGTCCGTGCAACATTTTGCTATACGGATATTCTTTGCAGCGCCCCGCCGAGCTCAGCAAGGCCTCCTATATAATAGATATATCCATAGATAGAAGTATTATATAGGAGGCCTTGTCTCAGCCTTTTACCTTGGTGTGGTGAGTCCATACTAGATTTGAGTAGAAGCCACGTTGTTGTGTAACTATAATATGAAGATCGTGAATAAGCAATCCCACACAGCGAGCGTTTTTAGGACTCCTGTGACTGTGAGTCAATTCGTGATAATTTGTCTCCAGCTTGGGTTGGTTTTAAAAAAAAATGAAAAGGTGAATTGGTATAAGGTCAGATGGAAACAGGAATACTCTATTAAATGAACAAGACAAAAAAACCGCCATGGTCTATCTTTGTGAAAGGCGACTCGGTAGTTCAGAGGCAAGGTGTCGGCCTCTCAACCAAAAGGTTGAAAGCTTCAAGCCAGGATAGGTTAAAAATTTTCTCAAGATTTTTTTTTCAGAGTAAAACCTACTTTTCCTGGTTCAGGTAGGTGCATTGACATCTAGTCCCAGCGGAGACGGACTATAAAAAGGATATCCTGTGCACGTTAAAGGTCCGTTGGCTGTTTACAAGGCAGTACGGGCAAAATTACAAATCCTACCAAAACCCCGACATGACATTATCAAAATCCAATCAAATCATTGTGCTATTATTCTTATTGTAACGATGTCCAATGTGTACTTGAGTGTGTGACCTTTCCCGTATGAAAATCCAAATTGAATCAATATAGACATTTTTAATTTTTTTAAAAACCCACACACCCCACCCCACGTCATTGATCTCCGTGCGGCTATTTTCTAAAACCATTAGATGACAATGAAATAGATAAGAAGTAAAAAAAAAAGCTATAATAGAACGCATATACATGACAAGTATATATCATGTCACATCGGTATCGTGTCAGAGGCTAAATAGGTCATTTGATCTTTAAATGCCTCATAGATACAACTACGGAGTCTTAGAAATGATTGAATCTACAAATCAATCAGGGAAATGCACATTCATTCCTTATACAAATATTTTAAATTATAGAACTCCATCCGGATTGCTTGTAGTGATTTTTTTATCAAGATATTTGTATTCGCCCTAAAACTAACATAACGTATTCTATGTCTTCCATTTCGGCTGATGTACTATTTAAGACGGTTCTCACATATCTTGTGATGTAGTGGTTCTCAAATCATGAAGTGATTCAAAATTGTCCCCACACAACTTATCCTTGAGACAGCCCCACAGATGATAGGGTTGAGGTCGGGACTATGGAGTGCCCATTGATGCATGCTGCGGCGCCTGGTCATTCTACTTCCGAAGTGATCTCGAGCCGTTTCATGACAGTTTGCAGTTTGTTGCGTGGCCCCATCTTGCTGAAACTATTGGTTTCCCCTCTATCTGGTTTCTAAAAACCTTCCAAAGGCCCTCCATAATAAATACAGGAGACTTTCAGGTCATGAACATTCTTTTGGTAAACTTCCTCTGGTTTAGCTGAGTCCCAGAAAATGAAGTTTTTGACGTTTATGTACCCATTCATGTAGGCGAAATATGACAATAAGTGACAACTCCACTAACAGAACAAACACGTGACGTTTCGGGTATAACCCTTCGTCAGACAACAAACGAGAAATATCTAGAATCTAGATCTAAGTAATACCTCCGGCATCACACAATGTGATATGTCCCGATAGTATATATACATGTACTTCGTTTCATCACTAAACCACATTTTGTATGTTCACCGTTTTCCTGAATCTTTGCAAGAAACTAACGACTCATTGTGACCCTATCTTCAGCATTCGCATTACTCAGCCTTTGTTGGACCTGCATTCTGTAGCTGTAGCACTTTAAACTTGAGTCAAATTTCAAAACTTTTCTTCAAGATTCTCTTGCAATGTCTAACTTACTGCTTCGATGACAGATCGGTCTCTTTGGGTCACTATGCACTGACTTTTCAACCGTTGTGACATTCTCGACAGTTCGTACTTTCAAGTCAGATGCTTTCCTTGTCACATTTGTTTCTGTTTTGTATGGGCTCAAAGCTCTTGAAAGTTACAAATCATATCGCTATAATACCCTTACTTGGTATCTCATGTTTTTCTGCTGAAGTCAATTCCAAACCTCTTTGAAAACAAAACATGGATTTGATTAATCAATCTTGTATCATCAATGTAGGTCAATATAGCAAATACTCGTTACTCGACAGCGTAGTGAGGTTTCGCTGTAGCCATACGTACGGTTAATCAAGGTTAATTCTGTTAACATTGAATCCCATCCCGGTTGATAGGCTTAATTGTGTTCAAATTTCGTGCAGATTGGTGTATTACCAAAACAGTTATGGAGCATTTCTTTGGGTTCAATGTGTCAGTGGTCACCTGAGTAAAATTTACATAAGAATAGTTGAAAAAGAATTTATTATCAATTGTATCTATATCATGAACAATTTTATATAATTGGATAAGATTCTCCCGCTTTCTTCTGTATTTAGAGCGGGGAGTGGAAGAAATTTGAATCTTTCATCATATTATGATATATTACCAATTTTCTTAATAATCCCGTCGCTCGTCTTTGTCTTTTTTTCTAAAAGAACTGATTGCGGTTTAAAAATGGGCTCCATATACAATTTCCATATTCCAGTATAGATCTAATAACAGTTTTATATAGTGTTAAAAACCTGCTTACCTACATATATGAAAAACTTCTATTAGTAATTCCAATCATTCTATTTGTCTTATTAATGCATTCATGAATGTATTCATCACAAGTCAGATTCTTATCAAAGATTACAACAAGACTCTTTTCTGACTTAACAAAAGCCAAGTCACTGGATCTGTTGAGTCAACAAAATATGAAATCACAGAATTTTGTTTCTACCAACATACATGACTTTACATTTGGAAATATTGAAATCCAATTGCCACTTTTCAGACTATCCAAACAAAGAGTATAGATCATTTTGCAATACATGATGGTTTTTAGTCTGGGAATAATTATATCATAGAGTTATCACAATTACAAGGGACGCTTTCCTTAAACTGTGTATGCTAATATGTTGGACTTAATCATACTATCTCTGGATATATTTGGTCACTAGTTTCAATGTGTCTCTATCTTGTGCTAGGTTCCATAACGTTGATAAATCTATTTTTGATTGGAGTAGTGCTGGTAATCATGTCATTTGTTCATCTTCACTTAGGAGAGCTTGAAGCGTTATTTTAGTGTATTCTTTGTAGTGTTTTAGGTCTTGGGTTTAGTATCGTTGGAGGTTTTCCTCTGTAATTTGTATCTTTTCAAAGTACTCGTGCATAGCTGTTTGGGCCAGGATCGCGTCATCTCTTCTTAGAATGTGCCAGAATAGTGCATCTTTGCTTTTTGACTTATTGTCTTGATTCTGCAACAGTCATACAGATTTTGGTTACTGATTTTTCAGGCCAAAGGACGCCGATGGTGTTCCTGAGGGGTTTTCTATGTACACAGGTTCAGCTGTTGTAGTATTGGTATTAAATGCACACGTTATTCGTACTGTTCAATTCTGTTTTGCAACCTAATTTCATCTATTCTGTTCCATAATAATATGGTTTTCAGTTCTTGGCAGGAGTTTTGCGTTAATATCTTTCAGTTTTTTTTTTATGTCTTTGTTTTCATTTATCAAGCTGTCTAACTTCCTGATGCCTTTCCATTCCTCTTGATGTCTTTCTATTACTGTCATTTCTGTTTTTGATTCATTGGCTTTCAAATCCCGTTGCTTATGTTATATATAATTGGGATGTACCTCTGTGTTTCATAATATTGTGTATCACAAATCAAGTGTACACTATCTGCAGAAATCAACTCTCAAGTCGCATTGAAATGAAAGCGTTCTACAAATTCTAAATCTAAGATCATACTGGGAAACATCTATGGATCATGAATTAAAATACTCATCCTAGTATCTAATTAAAGAATACTCTCTCTCTCTCTCTCTCTCTCTCTCTCTCTCTCTCTCTCTCTCTCTCTCTCTCTCTCTCTCTCTCTCTCTCTCTCTCTCTCTCTCTCTCTCTCTCTCTCTCTCTGTCTCTCTCTCTCTCTCTCTCTCTCTGTCTCTCTCTGTCTCTCTCTGTCTCTCTGTCTCTCTCTCTGTCTCTCTGTCTCTCTCTCTCTGTCTCTCTCTCTCTCTCTCTCTCTCTCTCTCTCTCTCTCTCTCTCTCTCTCTCTCTCTCTCTCTCTCTCTCTCTGACGATCTCACTATGACGGTCCCACTCTAGCGGCACATTATGTCTCTTTGTCTCTGACCCTGTCTCTCTGTTTGTCTGTCTTTGTCTCTACGTCTCTCAGTCTTTGTCGCCGGCTGTCTGTCTGTCTGTCTGGCTGTCTCTCTGAACATATTTTACGCACCCGATTAGTTTTACACATGCGCAGAATTAAAAATGAATGCTGAATCGGATATCTACACCACTACTACTGTGGCTATTGTATTATGTAAGAAAACAAAATTTTGCGTACGATCAATGGCTGTGTGTGCACATATCGACAACGCAGATGGTCATAGGAGAGTCCCCGCCCCTCCCCGCCCCCTCTTACAACCGCTCACCACAGTGAGTTTGTCACACAGGCAATCTCCACCAAAGTCGCCCATCACATGCGATGGTTTGGGACTAGATCTCGTAAAAGCCGATCGGCCTCTGAATTTGACACACATACACACATACACACACACGTACATACATACATACGCACACACACACACACATACATACATACACATCTGCTATGTCGTGTTAAAATCACTATTTTATTCTGTCAAATGATACACAAACATCGTTTTATGTAACAAAGACACGCTCGTTCATATCCAGCTCTCCGACTAAAGCAAACCATTCCATTTTAAACGAAACGCGTTCTTGTTTGGGCTGAGGCATGTACGTATACTTTTTAACTCCGGTATCATAATATTATATTTGTCTTAGAAGTGCTATTTTTTGTTTCAATGGCGTTGTAAATACACTGTTAAACGTGCCTTCGATTCCTTAAATTACATTATTTTCAACTAGTTTCTTCATCTCTCAAAGGGGATTCGGTAGTCCAGAGAGAAGGTGTCGGCCTCTCAACCAAATGGCCGTGGCCCCACTAACAGTTCACAAATTTTCTCGAAGTTTTTCGAGTAAAACCTACCCCTGGTCCAGCAGGTAGGTGAATCGGCAAACTAGTTCTATCGGAGACGGACGGTAAAGAGGAGGTCCCGTGTGTAGATGACAGCACTCTTGCATGTTAAAGATCATTTGGCTGTTTGCAGGGCAGTTTGGGCACAATCAAACATTCTATATAAAACCCAGGGGGTGAGACCATGATAGACGCTGTAAGTGTAATCTGCCAGTGCCAGAAGATCTGGGTGTCAGGAAGATGGCCGACTCAATGGACCCAGTCTTTTGTAATCACCCTTCCCAAGAAAGAAAACCTACAGCAGTGAAACAACTATCGCACAATCAGTCTCATTTGCAATCCTAGCAAAGTTAGGCTCAGGATCATACTGAACAGACTTAAACCGCAGGCCGAGGCAATCATAAGTGAGGAGCAGGCAGGATTTAGAGCAGGTGCAGTACAACTGAGCAGATATTTAACATCAGAATTCTGGGCGAACGATACCTTCAACACCAACAAGAGCTCTACCACGTATTCATAGACTTCAAGAAAGCTTTCGATAGAGTGTGGTATGCTGCACTCTGGGCGACCATAAACTACTACAACATCAACGCCAACATTATCCGTGTCACACAGAACCTCAATAACAAGGCCAGCAGTGTAGTATATCTAAATGGGGAGGTTGGAGACTGATTCAGAACCACTGTTGGAGTGAGACAAAGGTGCTTGCTCTCTCCGACCCTTTTCAATATCTTCCTCCAAAAAAATTATGACAGACGCATTCAACGGCCACCAAGGAACAGTGAGCATTGGTGGAAGAAAAATCACAAACCTGCGCTTTGCAGATGATATTGACGATCTCGCAGGCACAGAGCAAGAACTGAATAATCTGGTCAGAATACTAGATACATCTTCCGCAGCATACGGCATGGAAATCAGTACAAGCAAGACAAAATTGATGACCAACAGTGACACTGGAATCCATACTGACATCATCGCCAACGGAGAGAAGCTTGAAACTGTATACACGTTTAAATATCTGGGAGCAATACTGTCGGACAAAGGATCAAAACCTGAAGTATTAACAAGGAGTGCAATGACAACATCCGCATTAGCCAAGATGGGCACCGTCTGGAAAGACGACAAAGTCTCCCTTAGCTCAACGTTAAAACTTAGGCGCTCCTTGTTCACTCAGTGTTTCTTCACGTCTGAGAAACATGGACACTGACTTCAGATATAGAGAAAGAATACAGGCAAGAGAAATGAGGTGCTTTAGAAAACTGGTCGGTATCTCTCACAAAGACCACATCAACAATGAAGAAGTCAGAGACAGAATAAGACAAACCATTGGTCCGCACGAAGACCTCCTCACCACTGTCAAAAGACGCAAAATGAAATGGTTTGGTTACTTGGTGAGAGAAGGAGGGCTTCCAAAAACCGTGCTTCAAGGAACTGTCAGAGGAAGTAGGAGAAGAGGCAGTCAAAAAGAAGAGATGGGAGGACAATATCACTGAATGGACGGGCCTGAAGCTAAGTGAGCTGATGAGACTGACGGAGGACAGGAAGGAGTGGAGGAGACTGATGATTTGGTCATCGGTAGCTAACAACGGCCTCCACCATGGGACAGATAGATAGATAGATAGATAGATAAAACCCAAATGAGATCACTTTAGTTGTGGATTTGGGTAAATCAAATCAACTTTAAAAATGTATCTCTTAAAATCTAGCTTCAAGCACCGACTATCTGTCATTATTGTGGCCCGATGGTTTGGAAGCCGGACTTGAGATCATGTGGTCACGGGTTCGAATCTTAACAATGCTAGGTCAGATGAGTTGAAGGGAAAAGCATTTAATACGCATTATCTGCACTCGACTCAGATGCAAATGGGTACCAGCATCAGCTTGGGAGTAACAAATCTGCGACAGACTAGTGTCTTGTCTCGGAGGTGTTTATTATCAGCTGTCCCGCTTCCTGCTTTAGAAACCGGGATAAGCTCAGTCTACATGGACCGTAACGGCTTTAAAAAACTTACATAAAATGGTTAACAGTATTATGTTTTTATACTTTTATTTTTTTAATCAAGGAAAACAATGATACATGTATATAATATATTTATTCATTTTAGCTAATAATATATATTTTTGTTGTATTCCCTTATCTTGTTTTCCTAATGTTACAAATTGTGATATATTATATTTTAATTGTTTAGACATTTAACTCAGTGATATATTTATTAATTCTTTTATCCGCTTTTCCATGTATTCGGGGTACTCGGTAGTCCAGAGGCAAGGTGTCGGCCTCTCAACCAAAGGTAGTGGGTTCGAACCCCGCCGACGGTTGAAGATCTTTCTCACGTGCAAAGTATATCCCCTTGGTCCAGGTAGGTGGATCGACAACTAGTCCCATCGGAGACGGACGATAAAACGGAGGTCCCGTGTACAGATCACAACACTCAGTGCAAGCTAAAGATCCCTTGGTTGTTCACAGCGCAGTCAGAGCAAAAAAAACAAAAACAAAACCCGATATCTCCTTAGTTGTAAATGTGGGTAAATGAAATCTAATCTACTAGTTATCGCTCATATTTCATTAACAACGTTCTGTTGGGTTTTTTAATTTGTATTGTGAGTGAGTTCTTTTCAACTGACTGTTTACTCTAATTCTGTTGCAGTCGATCAATCAAGGTAAACTATGCAGATTTTCATTTCTGTGATGTTGTCCTTTTTGTACCTTTAGTTTTTGAGATAATAAGATACACGTATATTATGCATTTCTCGTTTTTTTTCGGACAGAATAATATAGTGCTACATTTTGAATCAAAATCTTCCCGGTAAATCGTTCAATCGCCCGTATCCACCCAATGGAGACACGTGCTGTACCATACCTCTAACCTACACTACAGCGCACCGCACAGTTTTCTCTAACAACATCAAGTCAAGCAGCGGCGCATGGGGAAAAAGCCATTAAGCAATGTATTGAAGCGGACGTCGAAATAAGGAAGAGAGTGGGGAGGTTAGGTCAGGTGAGTGAGTGAGGAGTGCCGCCAACGCTTATAATCCTGACCTCTTGTTCAGATTGGACTTGAATCTCACCTCCAGCCTCGTCGTATTCGTAAATTAAACTCCGCCTATCAATCCCGATGTCTTCGTCAATTTCGAAGTACATTTAAATTACCTTCCTTGGTGTGGTAGTGGTTATGGACAGTTTCGACACGGCCGTCGAGTCGAAACAGCGATGTGTCGTGCTTGGTTACCGTCAGTCTTCTGACAGGGAAATACTTCGTTTTATACATTAAATAAAAACATAACAAAACAAACGAACGAACTAACGAACAAACGAAGCAGACGACCACGACGACAGCGAACCCAACAACAAACACAACGGCGTCGATGACGACGATGTTTATCCCCGTCGTCCAAGATGCTCGTCCGTAGACGTCGGAGAGACAACATCAGACCGGGATCGTCATTCATTAGTGACCAGTATAAGCAAGATGGGACCATGACCATTGACGATGGTGTGACGAATGAGCACTCCGGTGATTTCGTTTTGGGACGTCAATGCAAGTAGTCAATAAATATTATGTGACATTACTCTATACTGTGTAATAATGATCACATATAATAGATATAATACCTAATGCAAAGATTATGATGATGATGATGATAATAATAATAATGATAATAATAATAATAATAATAATAATAATAATAAATTAATAATAATAATAATAATAGTAATATTAATAACAATTAGTACACATTTTTATAGCGCTTATACATGTACACAAGAACTCTAAACGATTTACATTTGACCAGTCAAAGTAAAATTCTAAATATCACTGTGACATGTTAAAAATATACATCCATGTGACCAATAAATATCAATGATATAATAAACATTCTGCATGGCCCAAGGCTTGGTTTTAAAATCATTAATTAAAGTGGGTGGGGTATAATAATTGGTATAATAATAATTTTGACATTATTCTCTCTGTCTTTCTGTTCTGCTCTGTCTTTATATCTGTCTGTGACTGTCTACTCTCTCTCAATGCAAAGACCTCTAAATATTACTCTCATTACATTTTACGGCTCTCTCAAAGACCAATAAATATCACTGTGACATTCCATCCCTCGGTCTCTCAATAAATATCTCTCTCGCAGAAATCTCTCTCTCATTGTAATCTCTCTGAGTAATCTCTCTCTCTATCTATCGAATCTCTCTCCAACAATCCTCTCTTGAATCACAGCAAACCAGTAATACAAACAAACAAACAACAGTAACAATC
>JAXRKP010002065.1:70000-72245 GCA_037039925.1 Doris montereyensis
GCGGCTATACGTCGCATCGCGCATAAGGAGATATAGGTGAATGAAAAAGACGGATAAACAATGACATGTTAAATAACCAACGTGGCTATTGGTAGACATTTGTGTCCAAATGAAAACGATCTTGATGATTTACAAACCACATGCAAAAATGTGGTTCCTATAATCTTTCAACGTATAGCCTTTGGCAAACAAAGAACAACCAACCAAAGATATTTTCGGTGATAACACCTTAACATGTCAACTAAAAGAAACGTTCCAGGGAGGGTGTCAATCTTGTATGAAACTCAAATCTAGGCAGACAAAGTTGAAGTTGTCTTTGTTCGTGTTCAATTGAACCCACTAGCATCTTTGGTTGAGAGGTCGACAAATTGCCTCTCTGGACTACCGAGTTTTCTTTAGCCTTTTTTTGTTGCTATTTCAGCATAGTCGGCAGTTAAGTCAGTTTCAACGCCCCCTTTGTTTTCTCTGAGTGAACAGAACTAGCGCTACGTCACAATTTCGCCAGAGTGTGAACAGAACTGTGTTTGCTAACAAAATCGCCGAGTTAAGTCAAACTATTGATTGCAAGCAATTTCGCCGAGTGTGAACAGAACTGTTTAGCTAACAATTACGTCCGAGTGGCTAAACAGAACTACCTCCAACTAACACATTCCGTATGTGAACAGTTATGATCTGCTCTAAGTTAAACTGAGTTTACACAGAAATCTCATTGCTATCATTCTGCCGAGTGTGAACTTATATTAGCTAACAATTTCGTCGAGTTCAAACACAGTTATTTATGACCCGATAAAATTGAGTAGGTTGAACAGAACTACCTAGCTATCTGTTTCTTGCAATATTTATTGTGAACAGAATCACTATAAAACTAAGACAACCGAGTGTGAACAGCTTTCCTAGCTAACCATTTGGCGTATAAGGTCAAGTAGTCGCATGACAGGAAGCAACGATGTCTATAAATCTGCAGGCGTTATATTGTGGCAGCCAGATGCTCTGCAGATTGAGTAGGGGTTCATTTCTTCACACTTCTCCTTCCTCTTCTTCTCTCTTCTTCTTCTTCTCTCTTCTTCTCTCTTCTCTCTTCTTCTTCTTCTTCTCTTTCTTATCTTTCTTTCTCCTTCTCCTTCTCCACTCCTTCGCATTCTCCATCTCTGCCTTCTCTCTCTCTCTCTCACTTCTTCTTCTTCTTCTCTCTTCTTCTCTTCTTCTTCTCTCTTCTCTTCTTCTTCTTCTTCTTCTTCTCTCACTCACACACATACTCTTCTTCTCTCTATCATCATCTCTCACATCAGTCTCATCAGCACACCCTCATTGTCATATATACATTTCCTCATTTATTTATGATAAATTTTTGTGTCTACCCCCCCCTCCCCCTCAGACACTCACTCCTACTCTCACCTCTCTCTTTCTCTCTCTCTCTCTCTCTCTTTCTCTCTCTCCTCTCTCTCTCTCTCCCTCCCTCACTCTCTCTCTCTCTCTCTCTCTCTCTCTCTCTCTCTCTCGCTCTCTCTCTCTCTCGTCTTCCTCTCACTCACACACTCACACACACACTCTCCCCCTCTCTCTCACTCTCACTCTCTGCACCAATTCCCTCAGACTCCTATATCTCTCATTTCCTCAGTACTCATCTCTTTCAACATTTAATACCATGCTATTGCGATCATCTTCACCCACGTTTTTATAAATCGTCTCTTTGTGTGTGTGTGTGTGTGTGTGTGTGTGTGTTTATGTGTGTGTGCATGTATGTGTTCATTTCGACCAAAATCTATCCAACAACATATTGTCCATTGATGAATCAGCGTGCGTTGACACATTACACGTAGGACACGCACTATCTATACAACAGGCTCTTATTTAATTAATAAATGTAATCGAATTTTGGGATCTTAAGCATGTCCTAGACAATAAACTCGAAAAAGAGTTTTATTGCATCTAAATAACCAAATGTGTATGGCAGTTGTAAGAAGAAAGATAAAAGATATAGATCTAATAGATGGTTGTATTCTACTCATCTTCACACGCATCTACAGACTTACCGTTTTCCCATCATTGTGTCCCCTAACAAGTCATTTAATAATATTAATAATAATAATACATTATTCATCCAAGAAAATAACGATTCAATTCAACATCTTTGTGAACTCCCTGCCTGGGGGAGCGACACAGTACAGCAGCATCTGCTGATGGGCATTATTCATACCAGCACTTTGATAAGACGCTTTCTCTGCCTTTAGCTGGTACTCATTTA
>JAXRKP010002066.1:0-32500 GCA_037039925.1 Doris montereyensis
CATACACCGAAAGGTAGAATGGGAACTGATAAAGAAAGAAAGAAAGAATAAAAACAAAGGGAAATCGGCTGACAAACTACTAAATGCTATACGTCAACGAGCATGTAAGTCAAAACAAGTGCAACAACTGGAAAAAAAGGAACGGTAGTACCAATAGACTAGAATGGTCAAGCATGAAATATTCAAACTATAGAGGGATATTACTACTTAGCGTACCAGGGAAAAGACAAGTGCCAGGATTCTGGAAATGAGATTAGGAAAAGATAGGGACCAGATTGAAGAACATCAGAGTGGATTTAGACCAGGAAGGAGTATGCAAGGCCACGTATTTACAATTAGACAAATAATAGAACAATTCTTTGAAAGAAACATTGACTTGCACCTGTGTTTTAATAACTTAGAAAAGGCATTTGACACTGTGAAGGGACGAACAATGACATTCCTTCAAAGAACACAATATAGAGCAAAATTTAATAGAAGCCATTTTAAAGACTTTACAATAACATGTGCAGTGATAGTAATTGAATAATATGTATTTCTCAAGAATTTGATGTAGATATAGAGTAAGACAGGGTTGTATCCTTAGTCCTCTTTTGTTTATCACATTTATGGGTTCAATCGCAAAGGCATCCTCAAAAATAAAGAAAATGAGTGGGTATGAGCTCAAACCGTAAATTTATCAATGCTTTCAGAAAGGGACATTCAGTCGAATATCAAGGTGATGAATGATGAATTAAATAAAAGAGGAATGAGACTAAATGCAAAAACCAAAACAATGTTAGTAACTTGGGAAGTAGCACATAAAATCTTAAATTGGCATGGAAAATTTAGAACAAGTTCAAAGCTACAAGTACCCAGGGGTAATGATTAACTCAGAGGGAAAACTAAAAGAAGAAATCAGCCAGAGAATACAACAGACAAGTGGAAATATATAACATCTAGGGAAAGCATTTATAGGTAAACAAGAATTGTCAACAAAACCAAAATGTGCAGTATACAGCACAATTCATTATCCTACTCTCCTCTATGGCAGGAAACCTGGACCTTATACAGTAAGGAATACAATAGAGCACAGGCAGCCGAAATGAAATATCTAAGAAGAGTAGTAGGGAAACTAAAAGAGACCAAATCAGTAGTAGTACAACAAGCAGCAGCAAACGAAAGCAGTAGCAGTAGTAGTAGTAGTACAAGTAGTAGTAGTTTGGGCATGTAAGTAGAATGAGTACAGTAGTAATAGCTAAATCAGTAGCACAGTGCTAAAGCCTAAGGTAAAAGACCAAAAGGCAATAGGAGAAAGTAGTAGTAGTAGTAGTAGTAGACCAGAAGCAGTAGAAATAGTACTAGTAGTAAACAGAAGTACATGGTATCCAGCAAAGATCATCAGCAACAGCAGTAGTAGTAGTACCAGTAGTAGCAGAAGTAACAAAGAAGTAGTAGTATTAGTAGTAGTATCGAAATTGAGTGTATGATAAAAATCACAGAACATGGAATTCACAAGTAGTGTTGCTAGCAGCAAAACAGTAGTAACAGTACAGCAGTAGTAGTACACACACATCTCTTTGTCTCAGTAGCAGTAGCAGCAGTCCAGTAGTCTGTCCATTACTTTCTACTCTCTCTCCTAGCAGTAGTCCCTCTAGTAGTAGTAGTAGCAGCAGCAGTAGTAGTACACACAGTAGTAGTACATTAGTAGTAGTAGTAGTAGTAATAATGGTAACAGCAGCAGTAGTAGCAGTAGTGGTAGCAGCAGTAGTAGTAGTAGTAGTAGCAGTAGTAGTAGTAGCACTCTCTCTCTCTAGTAGTAGTAGTAGTAGTAGTAGTAGTAGTAGTAGAAATGCTTGTAGCCTCAGCAGCAGCAGCAGCAGTAGTAGTAGTCTAGTACTCTCTAGTAGTAGTGGCAGTAGTAGTAGTAGTAGTAGTAGTAGTAGTAGTAGTAGTAGTCTTTATAGTAGTATTGTTATTGTGATCATCGTTAATATTATAACTTTTTCAGTTGAAGTTGACAAACTAAATAATAATAACAGAGTAATTATGATCGTATTATAATCATTAAGAAACAAACACACACACAAAAGAAAACAACAATAAAATCCCACACAAAGCAAACAACAAAGCAAGTCACACAAACAAACCCTGTCTGCTGAAAAGAACTATCAATGAATTTTAATTCGCACAATGACCTCATCATGACCTCTAGATATATAATCTATGCCTGTCCGATGATATTTAAGACTTGTCTAGAAGTATAGAATCATGTCTAGCACAGATCAAAGAGAAACTCTCTACATACCTGAAACAAATCAACTTGTTGGACAAATGAACCTCTTGTCTAGATCTAGCTTAAAACTTCAGTGAGACAAAAATGATATAGAGGGTGCAATACATGTAGAATGATGTATAAGCTAATGACACTCCAATCCATGGGGTTGTCGTGTGTTTGCATATTGCAACAAGTGCTCTGCAGTTTGACGTTCCACTTAATATACAATAAACAACAACTACAACAGCTGAGTCATGAATGATGCATTTGATTTATTTTGTTATAGTGTTAGTATGAAAAGGTATAGATCTAGTTCTTAAGCACATTACTCGACTTGCTTGACTTAGGGCCTTCCACTAGATCAAGGTCAGTAGTCTTCACAGTCATCATACTTCCCAGCCTCGGCTGTCTTCTTGATTTCCCTTCTCTTCTATACATTACACTTTCTCTAAATATTTCCAGACCGTTGTGTAATGTTAGTTTAATTCTACTGATTTGTGCTATCTTTAGATTTTTATTCTTGGTGACTGTGAGTGTTGTCTTAGGTATATAGACAAAAGAAATATAAAAATGTTCACAGCTAATGTAGATATAATGTTGATGGTATCGTATTCTAAGCCGAGATGTTAGATTGAGATTTTCTTTTGCATTTAAAATTCTGATTTGGTATTGTATAATTTATGCATTTTCTTAAGTTCAATAAACTCACACTGTCAAGGTTCCAGAGTGTATCCGTGATTATTTATCACATGGACTGTGCCTTTTGACTTTAAAACTCATAGTTATGTGCCCAACACAAGTAGGTTTAATTTTAAAAGTGGAAGTAAATATCTCTCTTAACAATCACGATAATAAGGTGAGGTACCAGTAGGAAAGAATGGAGTGGGTCAGTGTGTGTTTTTGTCTCTTCTTCTTTCTCTCTTTCTCTGTCTCTCAAATTTCTGCCTCTTTGTCTCTGTTTGTCTGTCTGTCTGTCTTTCTCTCTCTCTCTCTCTCTCTCTCTCTCTCTCTCTCTCTCTCTCTCTCTCTCTCTCTCTCTCTCTCTCTCTCTCTCTCTGTCTCTCTGTCTGTCTGTCTGTCTGTCTCTCTGTCTCTGTCTGTCTGGTCTGTCCCTACTCTTGTCTTTTGCTCTTCCACTTCACTTAAATCTTGTTGTTTCCTTTCAATACACCCTGAAATCACTGAATAGAGAACGGAAGAAGAAGAAGAAGAAGAAGAATTTCGCCATGGTAAGGAAGAAGTCTGTGCTAAGAAGATGCCAAGCATCATTGAAGAAGAAGAAGAAGAAGAAGAAGAAGTTGAAGAAGAAGAAAAGAAGAAAGAAGAAGAAGAAGTGAAGAAGAAGAAGAAGAAGAAGAAGAAGAAGAAGAAGAAGAAGAAGAAGAATTAGAAGAAGGAAGAAGAAGAAGAAGAAGAAGAAGAAGAAGAAGAAGAAGAAGAAGAAGAAGAAGAAGAAGAAGAAGAAGACTCAATTTAAGAAGAAGAAGAAGAAGAAGAAGAAGAAGGAAAGAAGAAGAAGAAGAAAAGAAGAAGAAGGTCGAAGAAGAAGAAGAAGAAGAAGACTTGGGACATCGATTTTAAGCTGTATTACATTGGAGAATGCGAAGAAGAAGAAGAAGAAGACGAAGAAAAGAAGAAGAGAAGAAGAAGAAGAAGAAGAAGAAGAAGAAGAAGAAGAAGAAGAAGAAGAAGAAGAAGAAGAAGAAGAAGAAGAAGAAGAAGAAGAAGAAGAAGAAGAAGAAGAAGAAGAAGAAGAAGAAGAAGAAGAAGAAGAAGAAGGAGAAGGAGAAGGAAGGAGAAGGAGAAGGAGAAGGAGAATGAGAAGGAGAAGGAGAAGGAGAATGAGAAGAAAAAGATTTTGTTATATTGTTAACGAAGCGCCCAACAGGCTGCTGTACTGTGTGTCCCCATGGAATGAAACGGCCTGCTGATGGATTATAAATGATGTACAATCGGCGAGCCTGCAATTGTACGGGGGTTACGTCTATAAATCTGTCTTTATTGTTATTAGTCAGACGAACTGACATACTACTAGATTGAAGTCAATAGTATACTTATACAACGTTCCCTCAAAGCCATTATGGCCTATAGAGAGCTGTAACTTATCCCAGTTTTATAGAGTGATGAGGAGCAGTGATAAATTGTCACCCACAGGATAGGTGATACTGGTCGTACCCTCATGCACCTAGGGTATAGGGAGGCAATGTGTGTTTAGTGTTACGTATCTTTCCATATAGGAACATGACATTGGACCTAGCATTGACATGATTCGAATCCACAACCCCATGGTGGCAAACTGGCAGACCGTTCTAGTTAAGATCATAGATGTCACAGATACATTCTTCATAATAACTGTCAACAATTATTTGGGTATTTTTTAATAAAAACAGGTAATGTGTGCTGTGTTGGTTTGTGCAATTTCTTCGATTTATAAGGAATATATCAAAATTTAAAAAATTTAAAACTAACAGTTATTTTATTAACTTGTAATGGTGACGGTCTCCATTTCAGGGGCTCTCTCAGAGCTCAAAACGACCGAGACCCATTCTCTAAAGCAAGAACAAAGAAAGATAGATTCATTTCAAATTCATGAAACAAGTAGACATTAAGTAAGAACTACGAGTTCAAACTCATAACAATGACAAACTAAAAAATAACACATGAATAAAGATAAATGATAAAAAGATAAATAAAGAAATAAATAACAAATAAATACATAAATAAAAGAATGAATAAAATCATTTAAGAAAATCTTAAAATTAAATAAATTAATAGATATATAAATACATGCATAATGCATAATTAATCACATAATACGAGGTCATAGTACGAGCAATAAGAATTAAGAAATGATGTAGCCCAAATGATGCAGCAAAAAATTTATTCACGTTAAATTCCTTAGATACAACAGATATGAGCAAGTAATAAAACCATTCTTGATTCGATGCTATGTTTGCTTGTATAATATCTTGTGATAGGTTGTAAGCAAATTAAATAGTTATAATGTTCATCCAGTGTTTGCTGTGTACAACATGAGGGGAGGGGCGAGATGACCCAGTGATCAGAATTATTGCACTAAGTGACCCAGATGTACTGGGTGCGTACCCCACTTCAGGCATTTCGTTCTTTTTCGTCGGGCAAGAAACTTTACCTATTTGCTCACTTGGACAACAACACAGATGACTCCTGTTGCACCGAGCGTTAGCCCAATAATATTCTATATTAATACTATTCCTTTTTCTCTAAAGAATTTCGAATGTCAGGCGCGACACTTGACACCTTTGGATTGCCCCTTTGGTTGCCCACTTTGGTTTGGGTTGCTTACATTGAAATCATCTAATCGTCCAAGTAAATGAGTTCTGATTGAATTATTTGTATTCGATTTGGGGCGGGGTTGTTTTTGTTTTTTTGTTTTTTGTTTTTTTGTTTTATTTTGTTTTTTTTTTTGCTTTGGGGGAGCAGGGGGGGTAAGAGTTGTGGGGTTGGAAATGTTTTGGGTTTTGGGTTTGCTTATTTAATTTACTTATAATTTACTTTTTTTTTACTTGTTGTCTCTATTGATATCAACACTTTGAGCATGTTATGGATATAACTGTAAACTATTTTATGCTAGCTTTCAGAACTTTTTCATCTATCACAACAGTCACTTTGCAATCAGGTGTTCAGGGGTTGGGAAAATGGGAAGACCACTGGGGGGAAAGGGTGGTCTTTGAAGAAGAAAGAAAACGTGAACAAAGTAAATATGATTTTGTTCTAGCTCAAACAAATATTTGGCTAATGGAGCTAGTGAACATAAGTTATAATTATAACATTATCCCTCTTCCCACCCCTTTCTTCACACACACACACACACGACACTTATATGCACACATAAACATACATATGCACACATAAACACACCTGATGTTCACAGAAAACACACACACACACACATAACTATGCACATATAAACACACTTATACAGAAATACACACATACACACACATATACACACATAAACAGACACACACACCAATGCACATATAAATGACATATGTACACATAGGCACACACCTTTCTACACATAAACACACACTTATGCATACATAACACACTATGCACACACAGCACACCTATGCACACATAAACACACTCACACACACACACAATGCACACATAACACAACTATGCACACATAACACATCTATGCACACATAAACACATAGACACACCTATCACACATAAACACACAGACACACCTATGACACATTAACACACAGACTCACCTATGTACACATAAACACACAGACTCACCTATGCACACATAAACACACATACACACATATGCACACATAAACACACACACTGAAACACCTATGCACACATACACACACACGTCTATCATTATAGAAAGCTCAGTTGGTATGTAGAACGTTCTACTGTCAAGGAGACCCAAGTTACATCCCTAGTGTAGGATTTTTGTTTGCTTCGATTTACCCACATCCACAACTAAGGTGATCTCGGGGTTTTTGGTGGGATTTTAAATTTGTTTTTGCATTGGACTGTAAACAACCAAGGGATCTGTAAAGTGTATGAGCGGTGTTGTGATTTTTGATGGGACTAGGTGTTGATCCACCTACCTGGACCAGGGGCGGGGTGGAAGGCTCGAAAAACTCGAGACAATGTTTCAAACGTCAGCGGGTTCGAACCCACTACCATTTGGTTGGACAACCAAGTCCCCCCTTGTGTGGGCATGTCTTTTTTTTAGATTGAGATATTTTGGAGTTTTTGTTGTTGGAAAGACCTTGTTTCTGTCAAACGCAACAGCTAAATTCATTGGTAGCTAGATCTACTTAGAACCCGCTAACATGGTCGTCTAGGCAGCTTGGTAACATAGATCCCAATGTTATAGATCTATGCCTGTACAGCAATGGTCATTTAAACAGCTTGGTAACATAGATCCCAATGTTATAGATCTATGCCTGTACAGCAATGGTCATTTAAACATTCCAGCACAATGTTATGATCTATGCTTTAAATGTTCGATCTGGCTGTTTGTACATAGACAATGTTATAGAAAGTGCTTGTAAAGATGGTCGTCTAGACAGCTTAGTAACATAGATCCCAATGTTATAGATTTATGCCTGTAAAGCGAAGGTCGATTTAAACAGCTTGGTAGCATAAATCACAATGTTATAGATATATGCTTGTACAATGATGGTCGTCTAGACAGCTTTAACATAGATCCCAATGTTATAGATTTGTGCTTGAAAGCGATGGTCATTTAGACAGCTTGGTAACATAGATCCCAATGTTATAAATATATGCTTGTAAAGCGATGGTTGTCTAGGCAGCTTGGAAATGCGATGGCAACTTAGCATTACATTGTGCCCTGAGCCTTGAAAAACCAGACCTTTGCGTTTGATAGTGCTACTCTCCCAGTGAGAATGTGACCTTTCCTTACACCTACACCCTCTTACCTCCCTGTACTTACATGTACATACAAATACACACACACTTATGCACACACACACACACACACACCTAAAACTAGACAAAAAATGCATACGATTCACTCACAAATACACCTACACATATACAAAACTCACACATGAATATTTTACACACAAAAATACATACACACACACACAAACATGCATTTACGCATAAAGTGAAACACAGAAGTACACACATATAGACAAACACACAATACGTTACATACACACACCTACATACATATGTATATCACACATACAGTCCCTGCCGAGTAGGTCAACACCATTTACCATGTGCTGTGAATCCTGATAGGAGGTTGGAAAAGTTGAGAGAAAAGTAAGAGTTCAGCAGACTTTGCATAAGTTTGTCAAGACATTCAATGTTTCCCTTGATATGAAATTATTATTCTCATGAACACAAACAAAATGAAAGCTGAAATCCACAAATAAAAGATAAAACTACTGATTAGAAACTATTAGAGAAATATGTCAGATAAAATAATAATATATTATTATCATTCTCATTACACACAGAGGGACATATAGGAAAAAGATAGACTGTCCATAAATAAAAGAGAATAGAATAGAGAAATAGGCAAATCAATTATATTAGATCATTTGAATTCGGAAAGCGAAAATATTTGATTTTGTTCATAACGTAAATGGAGCAAGGATGAGAAAAAAGAAATATTTTGAAAATTAGTCAATGAGACTTGAATTGACATCGGTGGGTGATAACAGGCTAAACATATTAGAATAAAATATTGTCTTAAACGACAAAACCAGTGGCTGTTTCCGAAATGTCAACAAATGAAAAGATAAATAGTTAAATGAAGAGATACAAAGCAAGATAGAATAGACAGATAGACACAAGTGTATGGAAGATACATAGATAGATAGGTAGATCGATAGATAGGTAGATAAATAGAAAGATAGATAGATAGATAGATAAATAAATAAATAGATAGATGGATAAAATGGATGGAGAGATAAACATACAGACAGTAAACGGAGAGAGAGAAAGAGAGAGAGAGAGAGAGAGAGAGAGAGAGAGAGAGAGAGAGAGAGAGAGAGAGAGAGAGAGAGAGAGAGAGAGAGAGAGAGAGAGAGAGAGAGAGAGAGAGAGAGAGAGAGAGAGAGAGAGAGAGAGAGAGAGAGAGAGAGAGAGAGAGAGAGAGAGAGAGAGAGAGAGAGAGAGAGAGAGAGAGAGAGAGAGAGAGACAGACAGACAGACAGACAGACAGACAGACAGACAGACAGACAGACAGACAGACAGACAGACAGACAGAGACAGAGACAGAGACAGAGACAGAGAGAGAAATTGAGAAATTGATAATGATAGTGATAGTGATAGTGAGAGAGAAATCGATATAGAGACACATGTACTAAGATTCATAGCTTGACATTTCAGGTAAATTTACTTTGTCAATAGGATGCTCTGTAAGCATATTTACAGTGAGATGATGTCTCTATGACTGTGTCATCTCTCCTATGCATCCATAATGTATTCATAATGAAACTGTATGATAAGCAGCTGTAGTTGATAAGCAGTGGAGAAGCTCGAAAATGTAATCTACATGATGTTTACAAAGATTTTAAAAAAATTTTTTTGGGTGGAATAAGACTTTTAACTTTTGTGGAAACTCAAGCCCACATAATGTAGACTTTCAATGCTAGGAGAAGTTGATTTACAGATATTAATGATTTGTATTTTGATCCTCATTTCTACATTTTTGTTGGTATCAGTGATAGCTTGTCAAGACATTTATCAACTGTGTGAAGATTATATGGAGCGATGTTAATCAGCAGTTGTTTATAGAGTATTATAAAAATGGTATGTTAGCGTCAGATCGAAGATAAATAAAAAAAATTGCATAAATCTTAAACAATGAAATTACATAAATTCAATTCATATCCGCTCATACAGAATCAAATTGGTGTCGCAAGACAGGTTGCCTTAACACTCCAGTGTAGAGGTAAATGGACAAGATATCAAGAAATGTGATATAATGTTGTCATTTCTGCCAAACTGTCTGTCTCATTAGGATCATCTTCTTCTTCTTCGTCAGTGACATCTGTGCTATAACTTGACCCGGAAAACCATAATTCCACATCTTGGATGGTCTGGCTGGGAGGTCCCTGCCCCTTGTCTCGGGCAGAAAGTAGGATAAGAGACACACAAGGCTGGCGATGCATCCAATCAAAACACCTGGTGCCCATTTGGCTTTCTCACTCTGGGATGATACAAAGAGAGACAAGATAAAATTATATGTAGGCGTGAAGGTCATGGGGCAAAATTAATAAAAAATATACGTTTGGACCCTGAGGTCTCTTTTAAATTCGGGGGTGGGGGGGGGGGGGGGGCTGGGGGGTAAATTCCTCTCTCTGTTTTATCAATTCCACAAGCTTGTGAGAATGAACAGACTTTTGAATTTCGATGATTGAGCGGATGTAGTCACTTAAATAGATTAAAATGCATACTCTCTGCTGTCTATAGTTGAATGTTATTTCTAATAAAAAATATATTTTTAAATCGTTGTATTAGTTTATCAGTAGTTTATTTCAGTTCATGATTGACTAATCAACAACCAGTTTAATTTGCACAATGTAAAAGTGCATAAGAATGATTTATTATCAACAATGAGAAAGAATTTCTTCATTGATTGATTTTATTTACATTTTCAAAACACCTTTATATTTACCACAATGAATGGAGGACAATTGTGAAAGATCGCACTGTAATAATTAATCAGTTTAATTTTGTGCAAAGGGAAAAGATCTACTTTACAAGATCAACAATCAATGTGCATTTAAAATTCCTTTCTTCATTGATTGATTTTATTTACATTGTTATCACAGTTTGAGGACAAAGACAATGAGAATTTGAATAAAGTGAGAATGTGAAATCTTGAGTGTTCATCACAGTTTTAAAAGACAATGAGCTAAAAGGTAAAGTCAGTAAAAAGGGAGTTTGAGAAGAAGTAAGAATTAACTTGACCAGGCTCTACTTGCACATTAATTCAAGACCTGTTCTATCAACATGGTAAGAAAGGACTGAAGCTGTCCCCTGATACGGCATGGCATTGTGTCTCTAAATATTTTTCATCCATACCTGACCACAATGAATGGAGATTCAAATGCAATTGTGAAAACAGTAGAGTGGTTGCAAATTATTCAAGATAGCAACGATTAAAAGTGTAATCATAAGCTTTTTGTGTTGTTGTTTTTCTTTTGTGTAAACAAAAGATCTACTCTTTACAAGAGTTGTGGCAAACAAATGTTAGTATTCATCGTGAGTTTGTGAAATGTTAGTATTCATCGTGAGTTTGTGGCACAAATGTTGACACAAATGTTAGTATTCATCGTGAGTTTGTGGCACAAATGTTAGTATTCATCGTGAGTTTGTGACACAAATGTTAGTATTCATCGTGAGTTTGTGACACAAATGTTAGTATTCATCATGAGTTTGTGACACAAATGATAGTATTCATCATGAGTTTGTGACACAGATTCAAACCCTGGCTGGCCCAGCTTGTTGTTCATGACATTGTGCTGTTAGGAAAATAACTTCAATATGCTGTCTCCATTTGATTCACAAAGAGTAAGACTTCCCACCCATAGGCAAAGAAAGGTCATGTCAGAGTGTTAGCATGAAGTGCCTAACAGGCAGAAGTGCAGTATGCTTCTCAGACAGTTGAGAAGTAAACTGAATGAAATGGTATGCACAAGGATATATGATGTAAAATCTGTGTACCTTCCCTGACATGAAGATGCGGGTTATATTTTATATATTTTTTCTATTATTCTTTTTACATTACCAGGATTCCAGTGAAGGGCTATCATGCCACCAACTCGTCCCATCAAGGAAGATACACCAACTGCTTGGTTCCTGTAGAAATATAAAATGCAACTATTTGATGGGGCTCATAGTAGAGTTTGTATTTTATTATTTGAACAAAATTGACAGTATAAATAAAATAAATTGAATCCCAAGGAAAAAGCCATTTTATTGTAACCTGTTTCATTGACCAAAAAACTACAAACCAAGATGTTAACACAATCAAAAAGATGTAAAAAATGCTATCACTACAACTACTTCCACTACTACTACTACTACTGAGGCTCCTGCTGCTGCTGCTGCTGCTGCTGCTGCTCCTGCTGCTGCTGCTCCAGCTACTATTACTACTGCTAAAGCTGCTTCTGCTCTGCTGCTGCTCCTGTTCCTGCTCCTGCTACTGCTACTGCTACTACTACTATGATTGAAAGTATTTTGGATTTAATTGAATTGAATACTACTACTACAACTGCTACTACTATTACGACTACTACTACTACTATGACTACTACTACTACTACTCGACTACTACTACTACTACTACTACTACTACCACTACTACTACTACTACTACTACTACTACTACTACTACTACTACCACTACTACTACTACTACTATTATTACTAGATAAATACAAACAGTGAGGCAAGTGGCATGTCGGAAGTGAAGGTAATGACACAATAATACATGAAAGCGCCATATGAACAAAGACAGAGACAAATACAAGAAATAGACAGAAAAAAATCTAGCCACCATGGGAATCGAACGCAGACGCAGAGGCCGCGGGTTCGATCTCTATGGTGGCCAGGATTTTTTTATCTATTCCTTGTATTTGTCTGTCTTTGTTCCTATGGGGTTTTCATATTATCTTGTTTTATTACCTTTACTACTGTTACTACCATTACTTCTACTACTGTTACTATTTCTACTTTTACACTACTAGTACTACTACTACTACTACTACTACTACTACTACTACTACTACTACTGCTACTACTACTACTACTACTACTACTACTACTATTACTACTACTACTACTGCTACTGCTACTACTACTACTACTGCTACTGCTACTGCTATTACTACCACTAATGCTGCTACTACTACTACTACTACTACTACTACTTACTACTACTTCTAAATGCATATATTGTGTCTGCTTAGGGGAGCATTTGCACTGTCTGCTTTGGCAAGACTATATAGAAAACACTTTCATAAGACTAACATTTCCAACTCTTCTTTGGCACATAAGAATAATTATTAGATGCCATTAATGATAATTTGGGTACATCAGCACTAATCGAAGGATATTTTGTTTCGATCACAATACCAATAGCTAGTTTTCCCGTAAAAAAAGCAATGACTCACATTTCTCAAATCTGTCTACCAAATTTAGTTCAATAGAAAATCAAGAACATTCAATTCCTTCAATATCACATATAGCTGCTTTGGAAACTAGCATTCTCCCTCTACTTATACAGTGAAAATTGATGAAAAAAAGTATTTGCATAACTATAATATATATTTCATTTCTCCTTCATGTATTGACTTATAAATAGTTACAATTGGAGTCAAATCTAAAATGGGGTCACCTCATATTGGTTGGGAAAATTTCTGGCGTATAGAAGAACACAAAAGCAAATGATGCACTGGCCCCTGACATAGCTATACAAGAAAGATTATAGCCATCACAGAATTCACCATATTTTCTGAAATGGTAAACAAGAATGAAGACAAAATTATTGTGAGCTGGTTAGAGCCTTTAATTTGGATTCATCAAGCTTAATCTGTCTTGAACAATATTTCAATCAACATAAACTGTTATCTGAATATGTTTGTTTCAGAAACAATATGAAAAAATTAGCTAAAGGATAATTTTTTGTTTCTTTTTTCTTAGTCTTCTTCTTGTTTCTTGTTTTCTTTAAAAGTAAAACTGCAAAATTGAAAAACAGAAACTTATCTTCAAATCACAAAATATCTTATAAATCAGGATAAAAAATATATTCGGCTCTAAATGACTTAAATAGTAAGGGACTTAACACTCTTTGATTGCTAGTGGTGAAGATGGTAAGGAGAAACTAAACTGGCAGGGGCACAAGAAAACCTGTCAGATCATGCTAAATACACTATACATTTACATGACAGACCAAAATTATTTTTAATAACATGTTTGCGACATGTGATGTTTTTTCTTGGGCCACCATTCAAATGCTAAAGGTTAATTCGTTATCCTGCGTTAAAATTGTATTATGGATTTACCTAAACCTTTCCACAAAATCTGTTAATACAGCAATAAGCTGGAACTGTAATTCATAAATAGTTTCCAAATTAGAAGAAAAATAGCTTTAGACAAAATACTAAATTGAGAAAGAAAAGACATTCCAGAGTTCATTGTTAAACTAACGATTTGATAATGTTGACGAATTTAGTTCTTTTATAGCAAAAGACTTAAGTAGGGAGGAAGTCGTGGATAAAATTATCTAAGATCTCACCTTCAAAAGACTTGAATATGCCACAGCCAATTAGACCTATACTGACTAGAACATAAACGGAAACCAGTGTAACCTTTCTGCCAAATCTGAAATAAAAGTACAAAAGTAACTAACTTCAAAAAGAAAGGTGTATCTGAAGATTTTTGTAATCCTTGCGTTAAATCACAAGCCCAGATAATGACAACTGTAACGAGACTAGATCTACTTTTTAAATAACAGAGAGATAAATATTTTGTTTAGAATCAACAAAAAACCCAAAACTTTCAAAATGCCCATTGACATCTCTGAGATCACCACATATGACGGATGGGGTAAATTACAGTCAAACCCATTTATTCCAAATTGTGTGGGAACATGCAACAAATTTGGATTAACCAGGAATTTGAATCAACCGTAAATACCATATTTTAATCTAGTTATCAGTGTGGGGGTTGGATATGTAAATTGAGTGCAAACTTTTATATTTTATATGCCTGACTTAAAGGTATGATGAATCTACCATTAGTAACCCTATATATCCTAATCATTTTTTAGAACTGTCTAGTCTAAATGGCTGGATCGTAGCTTCGTTGATGTCATTTCCTTTGCTTTCTGTCTAGACAGCTTGACGCATATCTTCTTTGTATTCTTGGTCCATCTAGCACGTTGCTATGGCTGCTTCACTACAAACGATATAGTAGTTACACCACAACAGGTGACCGATCTAGCTTACACCAACTGACAATGTCTAACGTGTGAATGGTGTTTCATGTATAGCACTATTGTGTTAATTGGTGTGTTATCCATTCGTTTACCTTAATCAAATTAACCAGAGTTTTTTGCGAGGTACTATTGTCAAGTTTTGCCTTGATTTATGATGGCATCGATTCCATCAAATCTTTGACATTTTTCTCTATGGACTGAAAAAAAAATGCATTAAGTGGGTCCCCATTTGGATTAACAGGTTCAAATATATAAAAAAACTATGTTTTTTTTAAAACAATTGGAATAACCAGGAATTTGGTATAACCAAATTTGGAATCAGTGGGCACTATTGTACTATGAAACATTGGCATGCTTGCAATTCAATAAAGCATAATCCTGTTATCTCACCTGTTAAGAAAAAGTATAAAGCAAAATTGTTTGGTACTTCCATCACAGCCGTAAGGAAAAAGTTCAGGTAAGGATTGCCTGCCAGGGTTGTAGATGTCAGGTAGATAGCAAAGAAACTGAGAGCTGTGGTGAACCTAAAAAATGATTGAAGACAAGAGTAAGGACAAGGTACTTTAAAATAGTGTGTGCTGTGCAAAGGTATGAAAGTGTGTCATTCAAAGCCTGGAAACAAGAATTGTATTGATGAATCAAGTCATGATGCATACTCCTAATAAATCAGAGGATTGAATCAGCACCTTGTAATACATCGCATAATAACATACTCATAATAAGCATCAGAAATAAATCTAAATACATGCACTTCATAAATAAATCTGCACCTTATTTATTGCACCCACTCAAAAATTGATACATAACATTATTAATAACTCAGAAATAAATCTGCACCTTATTTATTACACTGCACACACTCATACTAACCATCATCACCTTGTTACATCGCACCCACTCTTGAAGTGCGTCTTCTTGTTCTCGAGCAAGACTGTTTAATCTTAATGTATCTAAATTCTAGATCTATACTCAAGTAGTGGTAGCCTAAGACTACGATAAAGTGATGCCTGGTGGATTTTAACAACACTCTGACACTGATACACACACACACACACACACACACATTTACCTTTAAAATTAGAATATAACCACATTTTATTACATGTAATGTGAAGTATAAAAATTAACAAATTGTAGGCCGGCACATAGGTCTACATAGAATGAAACTGAACCTGTGGTGTTGTTGTATATGCCTGAACAACCTGGACATGGGTTATGCTTAGACCAATGCGTTCTGCCTAAATAGCCTGGGACCAGGGGTTTGCACTATTTAGGCTGTATGCGGCCCAAATATACCTAGCCTTCCTCTTAAACGTTGTTCTCTGCTACTTGACTATGTAAAAAAACACACACAAAAAACAAAGCCAATTGGATGCATTGGAAAGATTATTAACTCCAAAACATCCTTACCAAGCAAGCCACATGATAACTGCATTTAGCAGTAACCTTTTGATCTTCAGTAAATCCAGGAGAGTTAACTTTTTAGTGGCTGTTCCCTGTTCATATGGGTCGAGTTGGAGTTTGCCTTCCTCGTCATGTTGCCACAGGTGGCAGGCATCTTCATACGCCTTTACATTAAAGAAAGTTTGAAGGAAAACAGTTACAGATTCAAATTTACACAAAAGAAGAAAAGTAAGATATAACCTTTGAGACACTAGACTTGTATAAAAAGATGAAATTTCTAAATAGGATAAAGGTTTTTATTTTCAAAATTTTAAGAAACTGGGAAAGATAAACACATGCTGTGCATACTTTCCTGTCCTTCCCAACCACATTCTCCCAAGCAGAATTGACATGTAGTAGTTCAATATGGCCATGCATTGCCTTAACATTGATAATAAACTCCGTAGCAAATTAAGCTGTTTTATCTTTCACAAACCGGGCAGTGGACAGGTTAAGCACCTGTACGGGAGTACATGATCCCGCCCTCCAAGAGTCGCCTGCTGCCTTGCAGGTCGGTCTTGACTGACCAAAGGCTAAGGTAATTAACCCTGACAGAAAATAACAACCTGCTGCCTTGCAGGCTGGTCTTAAATGACCAAAGGCTAAGGGAGTTAACCCTGACAGAAAATAATAAGGCCTGGTAGGGAGCCTCAAGGTGGCAGCCCCACCATCTACCTAGAATACAGTGGGCTAATCCTCTGCTTATCCGAAACCTAACTGATGCAGAGAAATAAATATAATATACCCGGCTTGACCTTTCAATGACGAAAATGAAAACGAACATGTACTGTGATTTTGGAACATGGAAATGAGGGCAATAAATGGAAAAGAGTTATAATTAGTGAAGAAATGGACGAATTCAAAGTAGACATTTATGCTATTACAGAAAAAAAGAAAAAAGGACAAGGAATAGAAAATGTAGGACAAAAACATATTTTAATCTTCTCAGAGTACATGTCAAAGATAGAGCTAGAGCAGGAGTATGTCTCCTAGTCCATGAAAGGCGTGAAAAGCTACTAGAAAGCTGCAAATTTATAAGCCCATAGCTATTAGTGGTGCATATTAAACCAAAAGGAAGAGAAATTAAATTATTAATAGCTTATGGACCAAACGACGATGCCACCAAAGAAGAAAAAGATACCTTTGAAAAGATTTACAAATACCTGCAGAGAATCTTAAACACAAACAGGAACTAATGGTTTTAGGAGATTTAAACGCTAGAGTAGGCAACAATGTAGAAACATCAGGATGAGAGTAATAGGTAAAGAAGGAGAGACAACAACTTCTCCAAATGGAGAGAGACTAATAGATTGTTGCCTAAAGAATAACATGAAAATAGCCAACACCTTTTTCCTCATAAAGATATCCACAAATATACAAGAGTCAATTAAGACAGTTGTGAAAAGTCAATGATAGACTACATAATCTTCCTTTTTTACAGTACATTGGATGCTAGAGTAAACAGACGAGCAGAAATATTTAGTGATCATTACCTAGTGATTGCCAAAATGAGATTACTGACTGAAGAAAACAAAAGAAAAGGAAAAGAGAAGAAAGCTACTAAACTTAAAATAGAGGAAGTAAACAAACCAATAGTAAAAAAGATATACCAATCAAGGATAAACAAAATTATCAGTGAAAGGCATATGGATCTGAATGATAGCACAATAGAAGAAAAGTGGCAATTGTATAAAGAAATACTCCTTAATTGTACTGAAGAGGTCTGTGGTAGGAAACAAATTAAAGGAGATTGGAAAAGAACAGCATGGTGGAATGAGAATGTCAAAACTAAGATCAAAGAAAAGAAGGATGCCTGGAAGAAATACTTACAAACAAAGAGACCAGAGGATATGATAGAGCACGTGAATAAAAGAACTATCGCCAAAGAGGAAGTGAGGAAAGCAAAACAGGAACAATGGAAGAGTTTGGACAAAAGACTTCAAGAAAGCTATCAATGAAATTAAAAGCTGTTCTAGGGGGGAAATAAAAAGTATGAGAAAGACCAAAGCATGCCCAATACGACAAATTAAGAATGCCAAAAGAGGAATAATGAAAGAAGACAGCCGAATCATGGAAGCATAGAAAAAGTATTTTCAACAATTACATAATCCTCCAGAACACATGAAACAAGGAGTAAAGATTAATTAGTAAGAGTAACAAGTAATCCAGAGGAGACAGCTGAAAATGTAAATATATCAATGGAAGAAATCCAAACAGCTATAAGAAAAGTGAAATTAGGAAAAGCCCCAGGAGCAGATCAAGTTTATCCAGAAATGATTAAAAACCAAGGAAGAGAAGCAGACAAAATACTACATGCAATATTCCAACAAGCATGGAAGTCCAAACAGGTACCAGATGACTGGAAAAAGGGAACGGTAGTACCAATACATAAGAAAGGATCAACTATGGAATGCTCAAACTATAGAGTGATATCACTACTTAGTGTACCAGGAAAAGTGTATGCCAGGATACTGGAAATGAGGCTAAGGAAAAGAGTAGAGAATCAGATTAAAGAGCATCAGGAGTGGATTTAGACCAGGAAGAAATGTACAAGACCATATATTTACAATTAGACAAATAATAGAAAAATTCCTTGAGAGAAACATTGATTTACACCTGTGTTTTATAGATCTAGAAAAAGCGTTTGATACTGTGAGGAGGGACGAACTATGGCATTCCTTAAAACAACACAATGTAGAGCAAAATTTAATAGAAATCATTAAAAATTTTTACAATAAACCAACATGTGCAGTGAGAGTAGCTGGAAACATATCTGCAGAATTTGATATAGATATAGGGATAAGACAGAGTTCTCTCTTGTTTATCTAATTTATGGATTCAAAAATGAAGAAAATGAATGTAGGTATGTGGAAGTTTAAACCAGTAAATGTATCAATGCTTTCATATGCCAATGATTTAGTTCTGTTTGGTAAAACAGAAAGTGACCTTCAGTTGAATATCAACATTATGAACAATGAACTAAATAAAAGAGGAATGAGAGTAAATGCAAAGAAAACCAAAACAATGCTAGTAACTTGGGAAGCTAAAACACAAAACCTTAAATTGGGCAGGGAGAATTTAAAACAAGTTCATAGCTACAATTGCCTAGGAGTAATAAAGCAAAATTGTTTGGTACTTCCAAACTCTGAGTGAAAACTAAGAGAACAAATCAGTGAGAGAATCAAAGACAAGTGTAATATATAACCATCTTGGAAAGGCATTTGTGGGTAAACAAGAATTGTCAGCAAAAACCAAAATGGCGGTATACAACACAGTGTATTGTCCTGCTGTCCTCTATAGCAGTGGAACCTGAACCTTAGACAGTAGAGAATACAGTAGAGTACAGGCAGCTGAAATGAAATATCTAAGAAACACAACAATAAGAGATCAACCCAAAGCAGATGTCATAAAAACTAAGATAGAAATAAATCAATTGAGATGGTTTGGGCATGTAAATAGAATGAAAGACAATAGAATAGCTAAATCAGTATACAGTGCTAAAGCCCAAGTTAAAAGGCAAAAGGTAGACCTCGGAGAAAGTGGGAAGAAGACATAAAAGAGGCATTGAAGAATAGAAATTTAACATTTTTGGAAGGAAACAGAAAATGCCAGGACAGGGCCTCTTGGAGAAAGATCATCTTGTGCATCTGAACCCCTACACCGAAAGGTAGAATGGGAACTGATAAAGAAAGATCTTTCACAAGGAAAAGCACATTGATACTATAAATAATGCTTGGGGATTATATTTGACTATGTTTGAGTATCCAACTTGGCTAACAAATTTCAACACAAAGTAAAATAAGTCAATCTATAACTGGTGACAAAAATGGAAGTATCTATTCAAACTTCTTCGATATTTCATTTCAGCTGCCTGTACTCTACTGTATTCTCTACTGTCTAAGGTTCAGGTTCCACTGCCATAGAGGAGAGTAGGACAATACACTGTGACAAAAAACTATCTTGCCTTTATGGTACGTTCAAAGCTAGTCTTGTTCAATTTGGTTGCATAGCGAATGATCTCCACAACTTGTTTTGATTTTCCATTGGCTATCAGCCATCGCAGTGACTCCCTTCCATACCTAGGGGAGCGTTTTATAATTGAATTATTGATTTACATTAGGAAATTAATGAATTGGCCAGAATTAACATCCACGACAAATCTTTAAAACAATGAATTATTGTTATTTTACACATTGATCAAAAATTGGGGACACACAAACTACAAGCAGCTGCTGGAAATTTCAGAAATTGAATTGACAATATTGTGCAAAATCATATTTTCCAAAGATAAGTCTTTGCTAGAAAAAAATCTATTTGTGCTTGATGTCTTCTCTTATAGTCATTTTAATTGCAGAACATGAATATTGTCACACCATAGCAGCCATGGACTGCACTTAAGAATGAGATATGTATCCTGAACCAAATGAGATAACAAACTTATTTGTTGGAATGAAACTAGTCGATAATAGAAATATTCTAGATTTCTTTCAACTTTGTTCATGTTAAAGATCCCTTGGCTGTTCACAGGGCAACACGGGCAACATTTTAAAATCCTACCAAAACCCCTACCAAAAACCCCAAGATCGTCTTAGTTGTGGATATGATAAAAACAGGAAAATTTATGCACATTATATTCTCTAAATATGACACAATGATGAAAGAACATTTGATAAAATGCTTCATCTTATTGTTTTCATTAAGGCATCGATTTAATTGTCACAAAATAAATTCAGAATTCTGACTTTTTTACAGCACTGACACTGCATGGTATGAATCATCACTATTGAGCCACTAAATGCACAAGATATAATGAGAGACTGAAGTCATGAGAAGTGGAAATAAAGGGAGAAGAACAGATGCTCACCATAGTTGTAAAATAAATGGAAGAGAACCAAGACAGAGAAAACTTTGCAAAGTACGCCATGAGTGGTTCCGGAATACGTAAGCCCATAGAGACAGCGTCATGCAGGACAAGCCCCATACAAGACCTGCCCAGAAAGCTTGGACTCGTCTGTTCTTGGTTGTCAGCATTTCCAAACATAAAGTCGCAAAAGTCGATACACATCCCTTGAAAGAAAACAACAAAAATACTTATAACAACATATCATTGTTACAATGGTAACTATAAATGCATCTCAATAAATATAAATGATATGTAATCATTTAAAAAATAAGGTATGATGGGAAGTATGTGTGAAAGTGTATTTATGATATTCAAATTCAATCCCTTGAAGCATATTATGGCTTTTTCAGAGGAAAGAGAAATTTCTCTTTTTTCTTTCTTTCTTTCTTTTTCTTCTTCTTCTACTTTTCTTTTCTCTTTTTATTTTGCAAGGCAAAGGGTAGGTGGGTGTGTGGGTGACGGACTTGAGAGGGGGGGGGCAGTGGGAGATTTCAGAATAGGATACCAACTGGCAGTCACTCAATTTGAAGCTCACATCAAGAAAGCTAAGCCAAACCTGATAGACGTCGAATTTAAGCAGCATTCTGACACCTCTTTGGAGTCAGAAAATCATTCATATCTGCACAGAATGACAAAAGTAAGGCTACATATCTTTTTAAAAACTCTTTATTGTTCAACACCTCTTCTCTTTCCTGATATCAATACTTCACTGTTCTCAGTTCTGTTTCTGCTCTCCTAGATCCTCATCCTTCCTTACCTTCACTTTACATCATGTTCCAATTGCATCATTGTGTGGATTATATGTGTTTTAACCGTCTGATGATAGATCATACCCCGAATCGTAATTGTTTGTGTTATTCCTCTCAGTGGAATTCCCACTGTTTGTGATCTCTCACACTTTACTGGACTATGATATGTTGCTGTATTTGAGATTGGATTTTTTGAGTAGAAGTGGGGGGGGGCAGTAATAATAATATGAACCCATAAAAAAGCCAAAATGCAAATATCTTTACTGTACTTAAAAAAACTTTCCACTGATCTTCGAAAATGGCAAGATCCATCTAGAATACAATTTTATTGAACACATAACAAGGCATGTTGAATATTACTATCTACTTACCAAAAATGGATTTATGAATTGTACTCACTAAACAGGTATTCATGTTATTTTTAAAAATTAAAAAAATGATCTATATAATTATAATAATATTCACCAACATGTACCTATAATTTTTTTAATGCCTAGCATTTTGAATTTTTTTTTAATCTTCTTTGGGTTGGTATCCCTATCTATATCCTTGTTTTTACCAACAGTATACAAACAGAAACACTCAATTCTGAAGCACTTATGGGGCATAGACTGTCCATATACCATTTGTCACTATATCTGACTCTGTTCTCTTTAAAGCTAAGTATTTGAATCATACAGATGAACATGGCCGTAAAAACTCAGCAATATGTTATTTTCTAATAATGTAACAATCTGTGGGATAACATCTGTACTTACCTGTTGAAATGTCCCAGCAATAAATTTGAAGCTAGCAAAGACGATGAAATTTGGGGCATAGGCAATGATAAGTCCGCTAGCTAGAAGACCAATATTGCTGGATACAAGAATGGTCTTGCGCCCAAATCGATCACTTAGAATTGCAAAAAAAAAGGCTCCAACACCCTGGCCAACAATCACTAACGTCTGACTGAGCTTGGCCAAAGAAGAATAGTCACACACCAGGTCAAACTGAGAAGCAAACAAAAATTAGAAAGACAATGTGAAAAATCAATCGTTTATTGCACATAGCAAAAGAAGCTCCACAAAACCTTTTTCTTCTTTTACCTGTTTTACTTTTCCATAAACAAGCAACAAACTGTGAGATTCCTTTTTAGAAAAGATGGAATTATTAACAAACTCTGATGTTAACTTTTTTATGGAAATACAGTTACCTGGTTGTTTCCTTGTTTCTGTTTCTCTGCTCCTTTATTTTGTTGTTGCTGATTTTTCTTACCTTCATTTTTTTCAATGCTTTTGTTTTAAATTTTCCCTATGAAAATTCTGATGATGAACTTTCATGGGCATTATACAGAGTAATTTCATGAAAAAATCTATCATAATTTTGCTAATGAAGGAATCAAACAAATAATATTGAAAATCCTAGGACTTACCATGCAGTGCCCAAATTCGTTATGTGGAAACATTTGATATTAGTCAAGGGTATGTTTAAACAAAATATTGAATCAAGCTAATTACCATTCATGTTGCAAAATATGCATCCAGTGGTTCTACTTTTAAAAAAAAGACAACTTTAAACAATTGAGAGAAAGAAATGTGCATGCAAATCTGCTTTGTTGGTACATCATCCAGGGAACATTTTAAAAATGTCTCTATAGAATCGGAAATATTGAGATCGATATCAGAAATGACATCCGCCCCCTCTTTCTTCCGTAGATATCGTTAAGACTTATCATTATACAGTGTAAGTAAAGTTCCTTGAATACTGTTACGGCTCATAGAGGCCCAGCTAATCCCGCATTTATTAGCGTTAAGAACAGAACAGGTGTTAATAATCATCTCATGATTCCCAATCCAACAGATGTTAGGAATCCTAACCACTGGACCGGCCACCATTGATTCCCCACTTAACCAGTGTACTAGACGCATAATTTCTACCTGGTTAAGTACACTTCATGCTTGGTGTCCCTTGTCATGTAATTTTTTCTGTTAAAACTATAAGATAAATGAAATGTGCATAATATTTTTCATTCATATCAGAATACAAGAGTATATGTAAAAATAACAGATTTAGACTCATCATCTCAATTTTTCGTCTAGAAAGCACTCATAAATCTCAAAACGTAAATTCAGATGAACACAAAATATCACCAAAAGGATAAAAATAATTTTGCTTTTATGAAAGAAAGGAAAATTCAGGCTTATTATGCTTTATGTCTCAATGCGTTCATTGCACACCGAAGTGTAGATCTGCATGTGAACAACTTAGATCTAGAATTAGACTAGAAATTAAGAACGTAATAAATTTACACTAGAAATGAAAAACTGAATTGATTTACAAGCGTATGTGAACAATAAACAAATCTGCGACATAATGATATTACCACAATATGTGATAATGAGTGAACAACTGTCACCCATCCTCACCACAACAGTATAAAATCATGTTACTATTTTTGTTTGTTTGTTACTCTTTGTTCTTTGCTCTTTCACAGAACTGTTTTCAATCATTATAATCTACTCTTCATGTGCATAGTCATGTGTATGTCTATATAATAATATGTATTTATTGTGATCTTTTAACCAGCATACAGAAAGAAAAAGGAAATAATGATCCCACTGCAATTATATTTAACGTTTATTTTTTAAATTTCTTTTCAAACATGAATTTGTAGACTGAATAGATACAACAAATGAAATTGTAAGCACATAGCTCAACACAAATTTACATTTTACGTTCCTATGGTATGTCGGCCCATATCTTTAAAAATCATTAAGATAGAATATGAAATGAAAACATTTATAAAATGTATCTTGCTATATCTGAATTCATTACTGGATCCATTGGACTTCAAGTTACTGTGGCAGGCATTTCTCCCTTGATTTAATTTGATCCCTATGAAACTTACACACTTGCATAATGAATAAACAGTGCTGTATCAGTTTATTCAATTCAAGAAAGGATACCCTTCAAAGCAACCTTACACTACATGTTGTCTTACCTGAGATACAGCTGACATGTCCTTGGGTTCATCATAGGCCATGCCATACATGCATGCCTCTTTTTAGGACCTTGTTATCATGGTACACAACTATTTCACACTGTTGATAGGAGACGGTCAGATTTTTGTCGAGATATTCATCCAGGCCAGACAAATGTTGAAACGAGCCATTTGGAGCTGTAGCACACTGATGCCCGATCTCCCTACCTGAATAATTTTGAAAAAAATAAAAATCAAGGTTGAACAGTCTCCCTTCAAAGGATAGAAAAAAAATAGTGTCACAAACCGATGAGTTGAATGTCAAAACTTTTGTTAAGAAATTATGTTTACTGCCAGCAATGAGCATGAATGATCGTGTTCTTGAATAAAAAGTATCTGATATGTGTATGTAAAGAATTCCATTGTCATTGAATTTTGTCTTGATTGAACTGAAATTTGCTTTGACATGTAATGCAATTCATCGACTTGTGACAACTGATTTGCTTCTAACAAACAGGATCACTAGATCTATGACCTTTTGTTCACTCACTAAAATACTATCTCGGAATAAGAATTTCTCAAATACAGTTTATTACAAGAACGCAATATTGCTACATCTTAAAAAATATGTTAGCTGTTAAAATCTTGTCTAGAAAAGTCCTTTTTGTTTCTTCTTCTTTCAAGTGAATTTGTTCCTTAGTGAAAATATTCTTTAAGCCAGGATAAGAACTAAAATGGCCCTAGTTATTTAATTTATTGTATTATACTCTGAAGTGGTTTCCTACCCATAGGTCTAGATCTAGAAATCAAGTAGGTAGAAATGATATTGAGTATGTATTTATCTTAAAAGATCTAGAGGTTTACACCTTATCAAGATGATGAGAAATAGATGCTGGCACAACTTATAACAGTGAAAAGAATGCAACTTGAGGGCAAGGAATGGAGAGACAAACTATCAAAGCAACTGCATTTCTCAGGTTTTAATTTCAGGAATTTCAAGACTAAATTGAGATATTGATGACATCCTCTTTTCAGAAGAACTTTGATGTACTGAAAATGTAAATTCTTTCCATAGTCAATATAAAAACATGTCTTTTCCTGTTGTTATGAATTTTAAATTTATATCTCATTTTGAATCTCCCACACCCTCATAAATATATTCTTTCTCCTTTTCAGGAAAGAGCTGGAGGCAATATCATTGTTTTGTTTGTTTTCATCTTGATGACTTTCATCACAGAAACACAAATAATGGTCCAATTCAGATACTACCATGAGGACAGATGATGTTGATTTCAGATATCTTCTTAAAAGCAACCAAAGCTCCTCATCAAAGTTCAAGCCTTGTAAACTGCTCATGTAACCTTTCTCAAAATGCACAATGACAATTCAACAGGTGATAGACTACTAACACCCATTTTCACATACACATCCCGGAATTGATTTAATTGATATTGGACCATCTGACATTCAATAGCAGACCTTACAAGAATAAGATTGCTTTAGTTGTCAGCAAATCAAATGCATATTATGTAATTGGGAAACATTTGTAAACCTCTTGACATTAGTTATGAGAAAAGTCACTAATCATAAACTAAAATGAAACATAAACCCAGCAGTTTGCTACCACTACATTTATTGTGTCCCTGTCACTTTCAGAAAAGATAGAAGCATTTGAATACACAACCAACTTTGCGTTGCAGCAATTGTGATAATTTTCTCAAACATCTTCGTATTTGCATATCAATTTCTCTTTTAATTCACTGATACACAAGCTGAAAGAAAATGTGTTTAATACTCTATTTCTGAGGATAACTTGAGCATTTTGTGGCATTCTGGTCCCAATGGAAGTGACTATTTTCTTTTTAAACTTGACTTGGAAATATCAACCAAATGATAACACAAGTCATACCCTTAAGCCAATGTTTCAAACGGCATTTGCCAGGGTCTACAATATTTTCCTCTCATGGAAACACTATAGATTTCAAAATGAAACGCATAAGTATCTTACATGATATCTTATGACATGCAATGTGTTGTTGACATCATTTTGTTTCCCATTCAGTATTGAGATGTGTGCTTTGGCACATTTCAACATATTAAAACCTGCCAGGATGGACTATGTCTCCTGGTTATATTGCTTAAAAAATATGCAGAGGGTCGATATAGTCACAAAAAGTCTTCTTCCTGGAATAGTGTGTTGTGATTAGGTTTACATGATATAATATTTGACAAGACTTTAAAGTCTAATATAATTGTAAGGTCACTCCCAAAATGTTCAGGTTTCATGTAGATGCAATACTGATAGCAAGAAAAAGAGCACCAGTATTAGTTTTGAGACAAGGATATAATATAATTTCAAAACAATACATCAACAGCACTCGAATGGGTTTTTTTCATGCAAACATGTACAAGAAAATATAAAGAGTGCTCAACAATTGTCAAAGAGCTTTTTGTTTGTATCAACTTATGTGAAGTTTCTTCAATATAATATATTTCATGATAATATGATAAACCACAAGAGGTGGATAGTTTCTAAAAAAAGTTTGAAAGCATTCTTCACAGCAAAATCCCAAATTATCAGTTTTACCAAGTAACATAGCAACTCTTTTGTTTTCTCCAGATATTGTACAGCATTATTTTTGCTTTACATTATATTACGTTTATCGTGTAGTACAATTATTGCTTGTCAAAGATTACTAGTAATTCAACTAAAGACAAATTTGCCCTGAAATGAAGAATGAGTTAATGTTTGAATGTTGCATTGAAACAATCAACTAGTAAAGAAGAGACACTCTGAAGGGTCATATAGTTTCACGTTAGCAGAGAATCAATGATGGCTTTCTCTGGTAAATAACTGATCCTTGCCAAACTTTGCAATGATTCAGATTGTTTAACAAACTGACCCCTGCCAAACTTTGCAATGATCCAAATTGCTTAACAAACTGACCAATTATTGTTCACACGGATTCACTACTGGAATGACAGAAATGAGAAAAATTAGGGAGTTGACAGTTTCAATATTGGAATGATAAACATGTTATTCTCTGTTACTTTAAACTCGAATAAGAATATTATGTCTTTTTTACCTCACATATATTCTAAGGGACTGAATGGTTTTGACAGCAAAGGGATCAGGAATCTGACAATATTCTTACTAACATCTTGTTTTAAAGAAAGCCATTGTCTGATATAGAATATAACTCAAGTATTTTCACTGCATATTCACTTCAGTCAGAATCTCATGTTTTAAGTTTAAAAATAAAAGAACTAGTTCCCAAGTTTTAATCTTTAAGAATTAGTAGCATAAGTGGCTGGTATATCCTTTCTCTTAAAATTCAATTGAGCTCTTTTTCGACTGAGAATTGCTCATTATAGATGTTGATCTCTCAATTAAATTCTGACATAAATTTTGCAATAACTTGTCAAGAATTTCTAAAAGGTTACTAAATGTTTTGAAACATAATTAGGAAATACAGTAGTCTTTCAGTTTCCTAAATTCTTTAAAAACTTGTTCATTTAAACATCATTTTTGATAGTAGCTAATTGAATGGACACTATTTTAAAAAGAAGGTACTGAGAAATTACATCATGTTCACATTAAATTGGGGCATTACTAACAGCATTATTATGTTTAGATTTATTATCAACTCAAACAATTAAAAAAAATATAGAGAGAGAGAGAGAGAGAGGGAGAGCAAACATACCTATCTTGCAGTCAGAGAGCTCTTCAATGATTGGGATTGATATGTTTGATACACCAGTTCTTTTAAGCCTTGTTGTTTTGGTACCCATCGCCTAGACAGGAAACATTGCTATTACATCACCATACTTAGCATTGTTATGTAATATTGAGTGTAAGTCCACCCACATCACCAGGATTCAGGTCTTTCCAGCTCATTTACTTTTAATCTCTTCCAATATTGTGAAATCTACGTGTTTCCTTTGGCATATGCCGTTTTGTCTTTCCAGTAGATGTCTGTTTCCTAGCTGGAAGGGACAGTTTCTTGTCCAACATCAGTATTTATTCAAACCTTCATCACCTTCATCTGTCAACTGGGCCGGACATAGACGTGGTGAGGCCGTCTACGATGAAAACCTGTAAGAACCCGATCTAACAAGTATAAACAGAGAATAATAGTAGTCAGTACTATTAAGCTTCTGGCACAGTTCTAATTGTTTCAATCATCGCCATCTCTCTTTCCCAGATTGGTTACTTCTTCAGGTCAAAGAACTCTTGGTTGCTACCAATCAAAAGTATTATTATTATCCAATTTTAAATCAACATGCAACATTTTAAACATTTTACAGTTTGATCAATTTGTTTCTGTTCTCTTCTCTTCTGGTTTTTGTTTTGCTTTAATACTTTGTCAACTAGGTTAACAATTGTCCGTTAATTTTCACCGAGAATTCTGTATCAATATTTTCATTAATGACATGCATGGAGTTCATGTCATGTTACTCAATTTATTCTTTAATTTTGTATAAAATATTAAAGAAGGGGAAACAAAAAAACAAGAAACAAACCGTAATCAAATCCTCCATGACACGAAATAAAAAAAATTGAAAGTTAATAATTTCATTGTATGAATCATTTCTTTTCAGCATCTATTCTCCAAAATACAAATATTTTGAATTAAATAATTTTAAGTTTCAATGTATGTTTTTAAGATAGGTTTAAAATCTACTTAATTGCATTTTTTTTTTTTTATCTTCTTCTATCATGATTATGAACAATTTTGAAATCTGTTGAAGTGCTATAATGAGCTTTATTAAAAAGAATAATAACATCACATTTGAGCAGAAATTTCATTGATTTTTAATTCTTGCCTAAAATTAATAAAAATCATATCATTTTTAACCGAGCTATGATGACTTCTGATTTCACAAAGATTTGATAAATGTTAGCAACACAATCTTCATCCCAGAAATGTAAGCATTCAGGTTCGGGAAACAGCTTTTGATTAATAATTAGAAATTTGCCAAAAGTGCAATAATACACACTACTGAAATAACATTTGAAAACAATTCCTGAAATTGAAAGAAGCATGATTAGCAATAAAACACCAAAAATTGTTGATTGCTAAAGATTGCCTCAATCAAGGTTTGCCTGTTTGGGTTTATATTGAAGGTGGAATTTATTGTTCACAACCAGATGAAATAAATTATGTCATGAAACCACTGGATATTATGTTTAAAACACATCAGCTACTTTGTTATCAAATCTGAATTTTGTATGCAAAGGCTAAGATTGGCTCTATGCTCCACCCTTCTTAAAGAATGCCATCCGATTCCCTGTTGTCAAGTTAATATATTTTACCTTTTTACATTTGTTTATTCTATTTTTAAATTAACTTAAAATTTTTATTAGTTACTGTATCATGTGTTTATACATTCATATTTCTGTTTAGTCATTGTAATATTTCCCTTATTCATTGTATTTCTTTCTTCTCTATCTTTTCATTCACTTAATTTTTTATTTCCATTATACATAAATTCCTTTCTCTTTTTTTCATTATACCTATGCTTTGCTCTTTTTTCCCTTCATTTTCCTTTCTATTCTTTTAATTGTCCCTTCAATCTGATCCTTGTAGTTTGGGTGTGATACATCTTCTTTACTTCCATATTTCCTCTTATTTATTTCTCTTTTCCAATACTCGCACTTTCTTTTTATCAACTCATTCTACACTCTGCTTTTCTATTGCTTCTCCTTCTCATGTCTTATCCTTCATTTTCTTTTCCAGTACATCACATTGTAGGTTAAGCCACTTCAAGACCATTGTCTGACCAAGGGATAAGCGTTATATTTCTTTCATCTGTTTGTATTGCCTTTTCAAGCAGATTTCCTCTTTTGTATAGGAGAATATAATGTTTCTGGATCAGATTTGCTGTTGTCATTGTCCTTGTATCTCTTGCTCAGATCTGTGATAACCTGCTGTTGTTATTGTCCTTGCATCTCTCCATCAGACCTGTTGTTGTTATTGCCAACTTTCTTCTTGTTGTTGTCGTCTTTGTTATTATTAATATTATTATTATTATTATTATTATTATTATTATTATTATTATTATTATTATTATTATTATTATTATTATTATTATTATTATTATTATTCCACAGTTGTAGCAGTAGTAGTAGGGGTATTACCAGTATAAGTAGTTGTAGTAGTAGAAGTAGTAGGGGTAGTAGTAGCAGCAGCATTAGCAGCAGTAGCAGCAGCAGTAGAAGTAGTAGTAGCAGCAGTACTACCGCAGCAGTAGCGCAGTAGTAGCAGTAGTAGTAGTAGTAGTAGTGGTAGTAGCAGCAATGGCAGTAGTGTAGTAGCAGCACAGCAGTAGTAGCAGTAGTAGTAGCAGCAGTAGCTGTTGTAATAGCAGCAGTAGCAGCAGTAGCAGCAGCAGCATTTGCAGCAGCAGCAGCAGCAGCAGCAGCAGCAGCAGCAGCAGCAGTAAACCAGCAGCAGCAGCGGTAGTAATAGCAGCAGTAGTATTAATAGCAGCAGCAGCAGCAGTAGCAGCAGCAGCAGCAGCAGCAGTAGCAGCAGCAGCAGCAGCAGAGGAGTCGCAGTAACGCAGCAGCAGCAGCAGCAGTAGCAGCAGCAGCAGCAGCAGCAGCAGCAGCAACAGCAGCAGCGGTAGCAGCAGCAGCAGCAGTAACAGTAGCAGCAATAAAAGTAGCAGTGACGGCAGTGGGCAGTAAAAGTAGCAGTGATGGTAGTCGTAATAGTAGCATTTATAGCAACAGCAGCAGCAGTAGCAGCAGCAGCAGCAGCAGCAGCAGCAGCAGCAGCAGTAGCAGCAGTAGTAGTAGTAGTAGTAGTAATAGTAGTAAGTGGTGGTGGTGGTTAGAAGTAGCCTCCAGCAGCAGTAGCAGGTTGTAGAACCAAGTAGTACTAGAAGCAGCAGCGGCAGTAGTGGTATTAGCAGTAGCAACGAGCAGCAGTATACGTATAAGTAACAGCAGCAGCAGCAGCAGCAGCAGCAGCAGCAGCAGCAGCAGCAGCAGTAGTAGCAGCAGCAGCAGCAGCAGTTGTAGCAGTAATCGCAGTATTATTACCAGCAGCAGCAGCAGCAGCAGCAGCAGTAGCAGCAGCAGCAGCAGCAGCAGCAGCAGCAGCAGTAGTAGTAGTAGCAATACTAATGCCAGCAGTATCAGTGGCAGTAACAGCAGCAGCAGCAGTGGCAGCAGCAGCAGCAGCAGCAGCAGCAGCAGCAGCAGCAGCAGCAGCAGCAGCAGCAGCAGTAGTAGCCAGCAGCAGTAGTAGTTGTAGAATTAGAAGTAGTAGTAGTTGTAGTAGCAGCAGTAGTAGTAGCAGCAGCAGCAGCAGCAGCAGCAGCAGCAGTAGCAGTAGCAGTATTAACGGCAGTGACATTTGCAGGGAGCAGACGCACCAGCAGTCCAGCAATAGTTACATTGGCAGGTGCAGTAACAGCAGCAGCAGCAGCAGCAGTAGCAGCAGCAGCAGCAGCAGCAGCAGCAGCAGCAGCAGTAGCAGCTTCAGCAGCAGCAGCAGCAGTAGTAGCAGCAGCAGCAGCAGCAGCAGTAGTAGTAGAAGCCCAGCAGTAGTAGTAAGCAGCAGCAGCAGCAGCAGTAGCAGCAGCAGCAGCAGCAGCAGCAGCAGCAGCAGCAGTAGCAGCAGCAGCAGCAGCAGTAGCAGCAGCAGCAGCAGTAGTAGTAGCAGCAGTAGCA
>JAXRKP010002066.1:37500-42500 GCA_037039925.1 Doris montereyensis
AGTATCTTATCGTAATTTCTTATTTCTAAATCTCCGAGTTTATGTTAATTTTAGATGTAAAGTCGACTTCCATCTGTCTAAATTCAGAATAAATGCATTACAATGATCTCCTCTCTCAATCCCTTTTAATTCAATCTCATGTTTGTGTATCTGTAGACATATGTTAGTGAATGTTTGAAAGCAATTTATTTGAACTTTGACCCTGAAAAACCACTAGTCACTCTGACTGTATTTTATATTAGGCATTGCGCTCTCATTTACAAACATTATAATATAATAGAGACGTAAATGATATGAAGGAATCTTTTATTCGAAAATCATAATGTTGTTTACAATGTGAGTTCTTGACCCCGTTTCAAGTGATCCACCCTTAGGATGAAACTCGACCGGCGACACCGTTCAGTGTCTTTAAGATCGCAGAGTCGCTGAGGTATACTGGCGTAAGTATGCCCAAAAACGTCAACGGTATATAGATCTAATTATGTTCTGGTGAAATTTTGGCTGAAGTTGCATTGAAAATTTGAGTCTTCAAAACTAGTCAACACAGAACATTTCGGCGATGTTCCTGTTAATACAATATTTAGAATAATTTGAGAATCAATAATTCCAAGGGTGCCGCGAAATCTCATAAACTAGATGGATAAACCATAGACGAGATTGTGAGAAAACATGACGGTGTTACTCTCATGAACGACAAATAATCATCCACAAGGGGGGGGAGGAGGGTATAGAAATTATGACCCGTACATAGGTCTTGCCTTTTTGATGAACCCAAACCCCAAACAGTCATCACCATGCATAGAGAGTATTTGGTTTTAAGCATTATACGTTTTGATCTGAATCAAATAAATGTTTTAACTCATCATATCCCTGTTGCATGAACCGCACAGGAGGACACTCTGCCTTGTCCAAAGATTGGCCAAGACGGAAAACGGAAAAAAGCTATCCTCCAGTACAGGAACGTTTGCTCAGGCTATACCGGCTCTTCTCCTAACCACACTTGCACCACGGCAGAGAAAACGTGCGCCGCCACTTTTCAGGACAAAGCGCCTAGACTTTGCAATAGCCAGCCAACCCACTACTGAACTTAAAATCTAAAACCAAAATTGCCTCGTCAACGATAACGAAACAGAACAAGCCAGCGAGGAAGACATGGACTTCCATTCAACGTCTTTCCGCGCTCCACCTTCTTTCCCACATTATTTACCCGCATCCCTTCCTGTCATTGTAAAATTAACCCTCCCTCAGCCCAAAGTCCCTCTCCTACCCCTACACTCTCCCTACTCCTATTCCCTCTTCCCAGTCTCTTCCTCACAAACAACCCACTCCTTTCTAATCCTCCCCACCCCTTCCCTCTTCCCACCCAAGCCCACCCTTCCCGTTCCCCATCATTACTTTAAATCTCATTCTGTTCTGTTCTGTCTGTCGTCCTCTAGGCAAAGCTTGAATGAATGAGGATACAAACAACGCGGGTGCGGAGAATAAGCACAAAAAAAGCATGACAAACTGAAGCCAAGAGCGTAGACCGCATTAAAAAGACTAGTGTCAGCATTAATCAATAAACTTAAAGTCTGAAATGAACACCATAGTATTACAGTATAATATAAGAGGTCTAAATGGAGTTAAGAAGAATTGATTTTAATATGTCGTATTAAGAGACCTCTTGCTGTTGCCTTACAAGATTGCAAGAATGCGAACATAAAACAAAATTATCTTTGAAAGGATGTACCCTAATTCAAAGCAATAAAGAAGATATTGGGCCTTTAGTAAATTTATCATTGCACTATAAATAAACGCTGTCATCGATATAGTGACAGCCACCAATAGTCCTCTAACTAAAAAACAACACACCACTGGCTCAATATATCTACCAATCTCCAGTCAACTCATAAAGTGTAGAACTTTTTTACACAGCTTCCTTTCCCTTTTCTTGCTATGGGGGACTTCAATGCCCATCCTTCTATCTTAAAACATTGCTTCATATTTCAAAATTTAAAAGCAAACTTGAGCTTTCTCAAAACGTTTAGCTGTTCCTATCATGACGACTCGATTCTGTAATCCGATGACCCATATCTACTTTCTCAGTTAGGTAACTAAGTCATCTGAAAAGGCAATATCTTTTAATTTCATCTTCCGAAGGATAAAACGTTTCAAGGGGCCCATTGATTCTTTAGACGATGCAAAGAAGAGGAAGAAAGCCCAAAAAGGACATTAAAAAATCCTTCTATAGCAAATGTATCAATATTATGAAAAGTTGTGTATCTTCTCTAAATTGCAGTACCTCTACCAAAACTGTAAGGAATGCAATTATACAAATATCAAAGAGAAAACATCTGGGCTCGCCTTAAGAAAGACGGATAGTTGATTACAGTTGCAGACGATATGGCAAGTTAATTTGGCTAAACTATTGACTAAATGCCTCTGAGCATTTCATCTGAAATTTCCAATTTGAAACAAATAATGAAAAAGAAAAAGCAAACTGTTTACTTCACCTCAGATGATACAGCAAATTACATCGATATAGTTTCTCTCGGACAGTTCAGAACAACCCTCGCAAAATCAAATGAATCGAAATAGCCCCCCCCCCTCCCCCGTCCCATTATTTTACAAGCAAACATAAATTATGCAAAGAATAAATTATTTTTTCCAATTTCACTGCATGGACACTATGCAATACAAATTTAGATTTTTCGCTATCCAAGTCTAAAAACAACAAATCAACCAAACTCATATTCAAAAGAATTTCTTACAAAATTGAAACGAAATAACTGACAGCTAGCTGCCATATTATAAAGTGGCTGTAAAGACGGTGAAATTGTAAGTGCTGAAGTTTCTTTTCTATTTTTTTTTCCCGATCACCCCTGAATACTCAACAACATGCATTTGAAAATTAACATTTCAAACGGCAGTGCGAAGGTACGAGCTCTTCTTTTCGCTCTTAATAATATTATAAAAGCGTTGTGAAACCATGAGCAAAATTTCTTTATCTGTATTGACAGTGTATCTGCCCTTCAAAATCTGGAGAAATCTGGACACGTTCTTAAGAGGTCAACCCTAATACCTTATATAGATTCGCAAATTTGCAAGTTTTAACCTATACTTATATTGACACAATTTGACAGGAATGGTGGGACTATGAAGATATTAACAAGAGGAATAAGGTGGTTTTAAAAATAACTGAGATGTCAAAATGTAAGAATACGAAACAGGACTGAAGAGAGCGTGTTACAAATGTGAAGGCGGTTTTAGGCTCCCGATTTGTTGATCCTTTATGTCAGTAGCCTTAACCTAGATTCAAAATACAGTGTACAAACTTACTATCCAAGACCAACCAACTCGTCTTGCTCTCCCCCCCCCCCCCCCCCCACCCCGCTACCACTGCCCTACTCGCACCTGCCACTTTCTTGACGATGCGAAAACCTCAACAATTAGAAGAGACTGAAAAAAAAATAAGAGGTGAGTCTAAACTTGGGGTAGGGGAGGTGGGGGGGGGGCTGCAGCTGAAAGACAAATTCCCTAATTCTGACCGTATAATTATACTTATGAATTAATTTGCATTCAAATTATTTTTAGTCACATTGGTTGCCATTACACAGTAGTCATCTTGGATTTTATGCTTTCTTCAAACCGTTTACGATCATAAACCAGCCGTTCTCTTGAAGTAAAATTAATTATTTGCAATACATATAGTTCATATCGCAATACATATTATCGTATAATTGGATCTTTTATATCCCCCCTCAACCCCCATTTTTAAAGAAATGAGATGGCACATAAAAAAAACATGGTAGAGTCCACAAACGACTCTGTTGACTCAAGAAGGCTATAATAAAATATCGGTACAAAAGACACCAACGGCACTTAATACAATGACAATAGTAAACTTAGGACACAAAAGACACCAACGGCACTTAATACAATGACAATAGTAAACTTAGGACACAAAAGACACCAACGGTACTTCATACAATGAGAATAGTAAACTTAAGACACAAAAGATACCCACGGTATTTAATACAATGAGAATAGTAAACTTAAGACACAAAAGATACCCACAATGAGAATAGTAAACTTTAAGACACAAAAAGATACACGGTATTTAATACAATGAGAATAGCAAACGTACACAAAGTATTTAATACAATGAGAATAGTAAACTTAAGACACAAAAGACACCCACAAAAAAGGTATTTAATACAATGAGAAGAATAGTATTTAAACAATGAGAATTAAACTTAAGACACAAAGACATCCAATCACAGTGAGAAGCCAGTAAACGGTCAACGTAAATATACCAAGTGAAATAAAGGAAACAAAGAGAAACAAAGAAGAAGTCAAGGTTTCGACAAAGAGTAACTAGTTGAAATATCATACAAATGGTTAAAAGACGCATGCAAACAAACCTAACTGGAATACATAATTAGAGAATGAAAGAAAAAAGAGAAGGAAGAGAAGGCGAAAGAAGGCAAGGTCAAACTGTTATCTCCAGACAATGAATGTATCTGGTGCCAGCAAACAGCTGTAATAAAAAGATAATACACCTTTTGCATCTAAAGCTACCGACAAAATGGGACTTAACAAAAACAACAACAACAAACTCACTGACAGAACGCGAATATAATTGCCACAAAAGGGACAAGAAATGGGCTTTCTTTACACTGTAAACATTAAATACCTTAGCCGAAGAAAATCAATATGGTTTGGAAGAATAAAACATTATGAATCATATAACAATGACATTGTGAGTGCGAGAGAGATGTGAGCATCTTCAAACGGAAACAGCAACAGCACTAGTAGTAGTAGTAGTAGTAGTAGTAGTAGTAGTAGTAGTAGTAGTAGTAGTAGTGGTAGTAGTAGTAGTAGTAGTAGTAGTAGTAGGAGTAGTGGTAGTAGTAGTAGTAGTAGTAGTAGTAGTAGTAGTAGTAGTAGTAGTGGTAGTAGTAGTAGTAGTAGGAGTAGTTAGTAGTGGTAGTAGTAGTAGTAGTAGTAGTAGTAGTAGT
>JAXRKP010002066.1:47500-55000 GCA_037039925.1 Doris montereyensis
AATATATATATGTATATATATATATATATATATATATATATATATATATATATATATACTATATATACATACATATACATATATAGATGTATAGATAGATAGATAGATAGACACATGGTTAGAGAGATAATTAAGTGGATTTAAATGACTTTGAATTAAATGTCATGCTCAATGTTGTGCTGGAATATGTTTCATATGTACAATGTCGTGAATTTTATGGCTAAGAACAACTACTATGTATTACAACTTTCTTTCTTTCATAAATAAATATATGTGATGTTTTGTCACCATGGCCATATCAACATTCTCCATTCAGAGACAAATAAAGAATTCTGATTCTAGTTTTGAGAGTGGCACATTGAGATTGAACGTCATGCAAGTTACAACTCCAAGAGGATAAAGAGAGGCAGTATGTTATGTCCCTACACATAACCTGATGGCTGTCTTTTTTTTTCTCTTACTCTTGTCTTTTTAAGACGTAGTTTGTTTTTAAAGAAACCAAAGAAAACAAATCTCAATTTGGATGCAGTCGTTACCTTCAAATTCTTTTTTTTCTTCTTAAAGCCATCCTTGTTAAAACACAAAGAATCCATTATCATTATCGACCAATTCAATTATATTGCTATAAAAAAAGTGAGATTTCAACCGCAACATCGTCACTGGCTACACATTGTCATGACAAAAATTATTTCCCATATTCTCTGATTCATTCACACAAGCGCACACGTGCGCTCTCTCTTTCTCTCTCTCTCTCTCTCTCTCTCTCTCTCTCTCTCTCTCTCTCTCTCTCTCTCTCTCTCTCTCTCTCTCTCTCTCTCTCTCTCTCTCTCTCTCTCTCTCTCTCTCTCTCTCTCTCTCTCTCTCTCTCTCTCTCTCTCTCTCTCTCTCTCTCTCTCTCTCTCTCTCTCTCTCTCCCTCTCTCTCTCTCTCTCTCTCTCTCTCTCTCTCTCTCTCTCTCTCTCTCTCTCTCTCTCCCTCCCTTCCCTCCCTCCCCTCTCTCTCTCTCTCCTCTCCCCGTCCCTCTCCTCCCCTCCCCCTTTCGTGGCGACACTTCTCCAAAATTGATCAAATGTGGATGGTCGTCTGTGTGGTGATATGAAACAGAAAAAATAAAAATAAAAATTTGCAACACGGATATAGATCTGAGCTTTAAGGCCCACACAGACATCAGACCCGAAGGTCAGACCAGACCGTCTTCCGGTGCAAAAGAATGTGCACCGGTTGAATAGTTATCACAGGTAACAAAAAAACGGCGATGGGCCCACACCGAAACCCGACGTCCCGGATCAGACCGTCGGGCGAAAAGAGAGATGAGGGGTCTTTTCCTCAGACCGTTTTCATTGTAACATTTCGCAATAAATAACAAGTGGACGTCCCGGATCCAGAACCCCAATACTCTATCATTATCAACCATGGTTGATGAAAGCCTCATTCTGTACGGCCAACATAGAACAGCAATTTACGATAAAAACAAAAGAAAGTTGCATTATAACAGTTTCTTCGCTGTTACGCAGCACATCTCTCCAGATGATATTTAGCAATTCGTTGAAGAACTTGGTTTCATGCAGAAATATTTTGCGAATCTTACATATGTTTCGCTTGAGTTGGATATGAAGGATGGAACTCGCCAAGAGAATTTCCTCTTTTGCTGGCGGGATGGAACCAAAATCGTCTAGATCGATGCTGCCTTGCTTGCTTTCTTCTTAACCACGTAATAACAGCAACTTTCTCGGCCTGCTACACCATTTTTTAAAAGACGGTGTTGTCTGACTGTCAGTTTCCGGTGGCTGCGTGGGTAACAGTCGGCAAAAATCGTCGGGTCTAGTCTGACCGCCGGGTCTGATGTAGGTGTGGGTCTGACTAGGAGCTGGGAACCACACCGGCGTCAGCCCGAACGGTCGAGACCCTTGACGTTTTTTGCCGGCGTACCACCGCCGCCAGCGGAACCGGCGGTCGGAGCTGTTTGTATGAAAATGGCGTGTAGCAAGCCTTGTTGGTGCTGTGGCTAAGAAAGAAGGATACGAAAGGCACAATAGCTCATCAAAACGATTTTGGGTCCATCCCATACAACTTCAAAGCGGGAAATCTCTTGATGATTTCTACCTATATCCTCTGTTGTGATGAAGCGGGTCTTTCTTGTTGAACCGATATCGTCAAGAATCAATGCTCGTCATCCATTGTCAACCGACCAAGTTCTGAGAAATGCATTCCAGTCCACGCTTATGCTGGCAATTTTCTCCGAAATAATTTTTATAAGAAAAACCGTCTCCCATTTCGCCCGATGGACGGCGTCGGTTTTCCGGCTGGCTGTGTGGGTGGATCGTGTTTTTTGTTGCCTGACACTACTAATGAGCCGGGTTGGCATTTTTTCCACGGAAATATGTCCGGTCTGACCGTCGGGCCCGACGCCGGTGGAGTCTACCCTTGGGTCGGTGTATTCCTAAACGGTCTGATCCGGGACGTCGGGTTTTCGGTATGGGCCGATCGCCGTTTTTGTACCTGTGATTACTATTCAACCGGTGCACATTCTTTTGCACCGGAAGACGGTATGGTCTGAACGTCGGGTCTGATGTCGGTGTGGATCTACTCAATCTATCATGTAAAGATATAAAGTATGGGTAGTACCCCCCCAGAAACCTACGCAACACACCACTCATGTTCTGCTTATTATCGAGGTTGTTTGAAGGCTGCGGCTCAACCCCCACCCCACCCCCATCTCAAACCGGTCTTCAGTATGCTTTTTTTGAAAGCACACGATGGAAATAATAAGTCCCATTCTAAGGCGTTAAAGCTCTAAACTCCAAATTGTGTCTGATCATAGTTATACGTCATGTTATACGTCCTTCTTTTAAGGAAATCAGGTCATGGGGGAAGGAGACGACTCCAGTAGTAACATACACTCAGGCTGCGTTTTAGATAACTTGCCTTGCTAGATCTAATTTCAAGTATTTTAGTCTGGATGTACGCTATTGATCAACCCAAGCAATGGTTCAAATGTAACACACGCCGGCCATGTGCAAGACATATTTGATGACAGTTGTAGTAGTATCACATTAATAATGTGTCTTGGCGGGCGAAGCCTCGGTCTGACATGTGTGATTGATGATTTACAGGCACGAAACGCCAATGAACATATTTTCAAACACACACATACACCCATACCAACACACAGTCACACACATACATAAAAAAAACACACACACACACCACAGTTCTGTATCACCCTGAGCAATTTAATTTTATAGAGCTCCTCATTTTTCTGTCCATGCTCTTGTTAAAATGGAAAACATTACATCCAGCATTGGTGCACGTGTCATGCATTAAACAATCATCATTCATTCACATTTACTGCCGTAATAAACCGATAATAATAAATGTCATGCGACAAAATAATTTACATCTTGCCGCTCCGATAATTTCCGCATTTATTGTCTCAACGGGAGCAAATATTTCATGAGAATTTTCTACCACGTAAGGGTGGGCAGAAGCGACAGTATATGACATGGGTGCGTGAATATCAATCCATATTTCTAAGTTTACTTTGCTGTTGAAGACGATTAATATATGGTTGCCCATAGCCGACGTTCATTACGTCGGGATTCGGTGTCTTTTTGTTCATTTCTCTTTCTTCGTCAGTTCAGAATTATTTAAATGTCACTGAACCTTGAAATTTCACAGATAACACGTTAGCACCATTTCCGTTTATAAGTAGATTATGACTGTCATATGAGTCCGTCTTGCTTGCTACAGTCGCGTCGCTGTCCCCGAGCGACTTTATTCCTTGCTAGGTGCCGACCTTTTCAACCGAAAGGTAGTGGGGGTCGAGCCCTGCCGACGGTTGAAACATTTTCTCGACAAATTTTCGTGCAAAATCTACCCCCTACTCAAGGTAGGTGTATCGACATTTCGTCACATCGGAGACGGATGATGATAAAAGGAGGTCCGTGTGAGATCACAAGACTGTGTGCGTTAAAGATTCCTTTGGTTGTTTACAAAGCAGTCTGGGATAAATTAGAAATCCTACCAAAACTTCCGATATCACCTTAGTTGTGGATGTGGGTGAATTAAATCAAAATCACCGTCTCTACGATTTCCCCTTGCTATTTTGGGAGAGTAGCCATAGTATTGCAATCAAGTCTTCCCATTATCGAGACACACGTGTGACCAATAACCCCATATTATTTTTAAAAAAATGTAAGCACTGTATGTGTTGTGTTGGCTTTTCAGCATTTTGAAGCTCCAGACAGAACAATACCTGAACAACAACAACAACAAAATGTTTCAAAATTAAAGCTCATCCTTTGACATTCTTAACACTAGAAGGTAACTTGTGATATATAATTCAAATATGGAGTAAAAACAAATAAAATAAAAACAAACATATTTGAGAAAATTTGGCACCAAGCATTTTGAGATCAATAACATCACTGCTATTTTTAGATCTTTTGAAGCCGAGCGGATGTGGTGGGTAATGTCGGAGAATGGAACGGATTGACGAAAATCCAATGTCGATTAGAGATTGCATAAAAAGACCACAAATTCTGCAAATTGAAAGTGGTTCCGAAAAACAACAAAAAACTAAACAAAAAAGGTAAAACTAGAACACTTTGAAGCCTCTGATGAATTTCCAAATCATGGGGTTTATTTTGAGAAGCGTTGTTTTTTTGGTTGCAATATTCTGTCTAGAGCTACAAAAACTGAAATGCAAACTCACAGTGCCTCATTGTTTTAATATGGGATCATAAATCATTAGTCATTTGTCACACGTGCGCGTCAATAGGGGTACTCAGGTAATGGCCCTCTAAAATTGGGAAGACAGTGATGCCTCTGCGTGAGTCTACAGCCCTTTAAAGCGGTTGGGGACCAGGTGACGGAAGGGGAGGGGGACTGGAGGTGTTGCACTCTTGGGGTGGGGGTGGAGTTTGTCTTAGCGACACACGTTTGAATATCATAATATATAGAAATATCATTTCTCATTGATTGTCTATCGGATATTTTGCGTAAGACCACGGTCCCCCGCGCCTGTGGTCCAGGTATGTGGAAAATCCCTAGTCCCATCGGAGGTAGATGACAATTTTTTTTTATAAAAAATACTAACATACGTCATACCCGTGCTTTTACTATAAAGTTGCTCCTATCGCTGCATATTCTATCTCTAGGCCGTATTAGCCACAGGAAAACGAACTCAGGATCGGGAGGATATGTAAACATAAAAAGCCCCGATGGATTTGATTAACAATGTGTAATTAATCTCCAGGAATGACAAGTGACGTAGATTATTGTCCTTGTTGTCACAGCAAAGGAGACAGGAGGTGGTGATGGTAATTTGGTGGATAAAATAAGGGTAAAAAGGGTGGGAGGGAGGAAGGCTGCTTGGTGAATCTTCTTTTAAAGCTGCGATCGATAACCTTTCAATGATGTCATGGACCGGAAGTTGTACTCAGTAATAATAATCTCAATAATAAAAGATTTTTTCTTCTGATAACAAAGCCATAGATCTAAAATACGACATGTCATCTCACAAAATGGATCATCTTTTATGTAAATAAGTAAACGAATTCTCTTCAAATCATTGATTGTAAAAGAGAGAAGAAAATTATGGTGCGTTTTTGTGCGGGACTAAACCGTAACCCAGCAACAACAACAGCAATAATGGCAAGACGAAAACTGTACCGAAACTGTTCATCATGCTAGACACCTAGATTATTTAGGTGACATTTTTAAGGTATTTATATTTAAATAAGTATTTCCATAAATCACTTTGCATGGCCCATTTTTGTTTGTACTTCTTGTGTCTAATGCAAATTTAATACGATGAAAAAGAAGCAGCTCCTTTTATCATCACCACTCACGCTGCCCAAAGATAACAGAGGTTTACATCTAGTCCTATATAATTAATGCGTAACCTGTGAGTGCAAAATAACGAGATCCCAGTCCACACCAAGAAGTTTAACTAAAGTAATTGTGTGTAATATTACGCTACTTCATTGACGGTAATATTGGGGTTCGTGGAGAGCACGGATTGGGGACAGTGGTAAGAGTGGGGTTGGGGGAAAGCCTGGGAAGGGGACCGTGGTAAGGTAAAAGTGTGGTTCGGGGAGAACCCTGGATGGGGACAGTGGTAAGAGTGGGATGCGGGGAGAGCCCGGGATGGGGACAGTGGTAAGAGTGGGATGCGGGGAGAGCCCGGATTGGGGACGGTGGTAGGAGTGGGGTTCGGGGAGAGCCCGGAATGGGGACGGTGGTAAGGTAAAATTAGGGTTCGGGGAGACCGTGGGTTGGGGACGATGGTAAAGTGGGTTGGGGGGAGAGCCAGGGATGGGGACGGTGGCAAGAGTGGAGTTGGGGGAGAGCCAGGGATGGGGACGGTGGTAAGAGTGGAGTTGGGGAGAGCTCGGGTTGAGGACAATGGTAAGAGTGGAGTTGGGGGAGAGCTCGGGTTGAGGACAATGGTAAGAGTGGAGTTGGGGGAGAGCTGGGTTGAGGACAGTGGTAAGAGTCGATTTGGGGAGAGCCCGTGATGGGGACGGTGGTAAGAGTGGCGTTCCGGGAGAACCCGGGTTGGGGACAGTGGTAAGGGAAAATTGGGGGTTCGGGGAGGCTGTGGGCTGGGGACGATGGTAAGAGTGGGGTTCGGGAGAGCCCGGGTTGGGGACAGTTGAGGGAGAGCCCGGCATGGGGACGGTGGTAAGAGTGGAGACACTGTGACGTGTGCGTGCAACCTACTTTTTTTCTTAATTAAAAGAGTGTAATTAAAAAGAGTGCATAATTAATTATACATTCCGCGTCAGGGAAGGAGAGGAGATGTAGTAATCAGCAGCTGAAAATAGTTGATGTTACTAATAATAATAATAGTGATAATAATATTGACAGTAGTAATAATAATAAAGATATTAATAAGAACAATGATAATAATACTAATACTAACAATAATACTAATAATGATGATGATAATAATACTATTACTAATAATAATAATAATAATCATAATAATAGTACTAATAATAATACTAAAAAAATAATAATAGTAATATTACAAATATTGATAGTAATATCACTACTACTACTATGACTACTATGACTACTACTACTACTACTACTACTACTACTACTACTACTACTACTACTACTACTACTACTACTACTACTACTACTACTATTACAACTACTACAGCTACTACTACTACTACTACTACTACTACTACTACTACTACTACTACTACTACTACTACGACTACTACTACTACTACTACTACTACTACTAGTACTACTATTGTATAGTCTTTATCATTATTATAATTAATAATAGTACTTACACTACTTATCTATTGCTCAAAGTAATCTCTGTGAAGATCAGTGCATTTTTTCCATCGGCGGACAAGAAATATATATGCCCTCCTCAATAAATTCTCGTCAAGAGATTGAAACCAATTCTTTACTTCTTCAAGCATATATTCGTCCTCGATGAATGTTTGTCTGAAACTGTACAGTGTCCAACCG
>JAXRKP010002066.1:60000-70000 GCA_037039925.1 Doris montereyensis
TGGAGGATGGTTTGCGAGTCGCTAGACTTGGCCTTCGGATTGAAATTACCTACTTCACCCAAGCTCAGCCTAGTGGTAAATCTAGGGGTATGATGAGGATAGCCTATTATGATAAGTATTTATAAGTTACTAACATTTATAATAGCTATTGAAGGTAACTCCGCCTCTACTTCAAGTGCCAAGGGTAGAAAAAAGGAGTCAACTGGCCAAAACCCAAGATGAAGAAAAGACGAGCATGCTTTCTTAGTGGTGCAATAAAATGGAGAAGGTATAAAACAAGAAAATTGCACTAACCAAAAGACTAAAGAATTTGAAGGAGCGTGTAGTCTGCTATAAGGAAACCCACCTGTCACCTTAGCACAGGAAGTGCACTACTGAAAAAACTGTCAGGTACAGAAAGGGGATCAAACAAAGCAGTCCTCAAGAAGACCTTTTCTTCATTTATCAGTTCCCATTCAACCTTTCGGTGTATGGGTTTCAGATGCCCGAGATGATATTTCTACAGAATGCCCTGTCCTGGCATTTTCTGTTTCCTTCCAAAAATTGTAATTTATATGCTTTAATGCCTCTTTTATATCTTCTTCCACTTTCTCCGAGGTCTGCCTTTTGGTTTTTTACCTTGGGCTTTAGCACTGTAGACTGTTTTAGCTTTTTTATTGTCATTCATTTTGTTCACATGCCCAAACCATCTCAATTGATTTATTTTTATCTTAGTTTTATGCCATCTGCTTTGGTTTGATCTCTTATTGTTGTGTTTCTGATTTTGTCTCTTTTAGTTTTCCCTACTACTACTCTTAGATATTTCATTTCAGCTGTCTGTACTCTACTGTATTCTCTACTGTCTAAGGTCCAGGTTTCTCTGCCATAGAGGAGTGTAGGATAATAAATTGTGTTGTATACTGCCATTTTTGTTTTTGTTATCTACAAATGCCTTTCCTAGATGGTTATATATTGCACTTGTCTTTTGGATTCTCTGGCTGATTTCTTCTCTTAGTTTTCCCTCTCACTTAATCATTACTTCTGGGTAATTGTAACTGTGAAATTGTTCTAATTTCTGCCTGCCCAAAATACTATTTTGTGTTTTAGCTTCCCTAGTTACTAGCATTGTTTTGGTTTTATTTGCATTTACTCATTCCGCTTTTATTTAGTTCAACGTTCATAATGTTGATATTCGACTGAAGGTCACTTTCTGATTTTCTAAACAGAACTAACTCATCGGCAAATGAAAGCATTGGTACATTTACTGGTTTGAGCTTCCACAATACTACATTCATTTTCTTCAATTTTGAGGATGCCCTTGGGACTGAATCCATAAATGTGATAAACAAAAGAGAACTTAGGATACAACCTTGTCTTACTCCTATATCCACATCAAATTTTGCAGATGTGTTTCCAGCTACTCTCATTGCACATGTTGGTTATTGTAAAAACGTTTCATTGGTTCTATTAAAATTTGCTCTGCATTGTGGGGTTTTTTAAGGAATGCCATAGTTCGTCCCTCCTCACAGTGTCAAACGCCTTTTCTAAGTCTGTAAATCAGAGGTGCAAGTCAATGTTTTTCTCAAGGAATTATTCTAGTATGTGTCTAAGTGTAAATATGTGGTGTTGTACACTTCTTCCTGGTCTAAACCCACTCTGATGTTCTTCAATCTAATCCTCTACTCTTTTCCTTAGTCTCATTTCCAGAATCCTGGCATACGCTTTTCCTGGTACGCTAAGGGTACTTCGGTTCCCTTTTTCCAGTCGTCTGGCACCTGTTTGGACTTCCAAACCTGTCAGCATTATTGCATGTAGTAGTTTGTCTGGCTCTCTCCCTTGGTTTTTAACCACTTCTGGATCAAATTGATCTGCTCCTGGGGTTTTTCCTAATTTCACTTTTCTTATAGCTGTTTGGATTTCTTCCATTTAGATATCGAAATCTTCAGCTGTCTCTTCAGTACAACTGAGGAGTGTTTCTTTATACATTTACCACTTTTCTTCTATTGTGCTATCATTCAGATCCATCTACCTTTCACTGATAAATCTTTTTATCCTAGATTGGTATACCTGTTTTACTACTGGTTTATTTAGTTCCTCTATTTTGAGTTCAGTAACTTTCTTCTCTTTCCTTTCCTGTTTATTTCCTTCAGTCGGTAAGCTCATTTTGGCAATCACTAAGTGATGATCACTAAACATTTCTGCTCCTCTGTTTACTCTTGCATCCAATGTACTGTAAAAAGGGAGCTGCTAACTATTATGTAGTCTATCATTGACTTTTACACCTGTCTTAATTTACTCTTGTATATTTGTGGATGATATCTTTATGAGGAAAAAAGGTGTTGGCTATTTTCATGTTATTCTTTAGGCAAAAATCTATGAGTCTCTCTCCATTTGGAGAAGTTGTTGTCTCTCCTTCTTTAGCCATTACTCCTTCTGACGTTTCTACATTGCTGCCTACTCTAACGTTTAAATCTCCTACAAGCATTAGTTCTTGTTTGGGTTTAAGATTCTCCTGCAGCTATTTGTAAATCGTTTTCGAAGATATATTTTTCTTCTTTAGTTGCGTCTTCGTTTGGTCCATAAGCTATTAATAAATTTCCAACTTTTTAGTAGCTTTTCATGCCTTTTATGCACTAGGAGGCATATTCCTGCTCTAACTCTATCTTTGACATCTACTCCTGAGAAGATGAAAATATGATTCGGTCGTATATTTTCTATTCCTTGTCCTTTTTCTTTGTTTCTGAAATGGCCAAAATATCTACTTGGAATTTGTCCATTTCTTCAAATAATTCTAACTCTTTTCCATTTATTGCCCTAACGTTTTCTGTTCCAAAAATCATAGTCCGTATTTGTTTCCAAGTTCGTCTTCGAAAGATCAAGTCGGTTATATTATATTTATTTCTCTGAATCTGTTTGGTTTTGGATAAACAGGGGATTAGCCCACTAGGTAGATGGTGGGGCTGCCACCTTCAGGCCCCCTACCAGACCTTGTTATTTTATGTCAGGGATAACCCCCTTAGCCTTTAGTCATTCAAGACTATCCTGCAAGGCAGCAGGTTGTTATTGTCTGTCATGTTTAACTCCTTAGCCTTTGGTCAACCAAGACCGGCCTGCAAGGCAGCAAGTTGTTTTCTGTCAGGGTTAACTCCCTTAGCCTTTGGTCGGGCAAGACCCGCCTGCAAGGCAGCAGGAGACTCGTGGAGGGTGGGATCATCTACTCCCGTACCTGTCCAATGCCCGGACTTCAAACGTTAAGATCTCTTAATATACTGTTTGGACCTTTTTCTGCTGACTTAGGTCGCATTTTTCCACCGATTGATTAAAAATTTGGTAGAGACCTTTCTTTCAATGTATGAAATAAAAAAAATGCATGCGTTTGATGCTTTATTGCATCCTTTCGGGGAGGACTTGAATTCTTTTGGGTGAAATGTTGTTGAAAACTGTGAACAGTGTTTTAATGCAATTTCCAACATCCCTTAAAACTAAATGTGTGACAAATTTGTCCAAACCAACACATTCTTTGTTCCTTGTATATAAATAAAGATGTGTATCCATTTTTCTTAAACATACCTACCAAAAAAATTACACACTTTTCCATTTCAAAAATTGATGTATTTGTGGCGACAAGAATCCAATGGCGTCGGTTCCATCATTATTTTGCACTTTGGCGTACAGCGTAACGATACGTGAAACAAAAATAGCGCGTCATTCACAATCGCTACACCGGCGTTTAGTCCTCTGTTTTGAAAAAAATGTGCTTAAGTTTGAATTCGATTTTGACAGACACATTATTCCCATGAGACCAGAGACAAAACAGAATGAATGTGCACAAGCCATCCGTCTTACTCGAGTTTAACTGTATTTATTGTTGTCATTATCTCATTTTCTTCCCACATTGCTTCTTTTTTTTGCCTTCTGGCATTCTGATGTGCTCATTTACATTTCAACCACCGTAACATAATAAATTCAAGGTGATAAAGAAACGTTTCTAAGGGGGAAGTCGTGGCAACGGGGAGAGTGAGCTTCTCTCCCTATATTCGAGCCTGTGTTACATTATTGTTCAACACAGTGAAGTAACAGGGTCACCGTTAGTACTCTTCATTTGTGACGTCCTATGCTTGTTTGTTTTTTTATGAACTATTAGATTTTTAAAAATGATAAAGAGGGCTTCAAATTTCCCTATGGTATGAACGAGGCCTGATTCAATAAATATGTGTTTTCTCTTGTATAGGAACCAGCCGCCGTATGATATAAATCATTCTGAAATAGACCAAGCGTGAAGAAAATTTAAAGTCGTGTGATAGAAATGAGGTAACACATGTCGAAACGCCAAGCCATTAAGGTACAAAGACAGTGTAATGGCTGTTTGACATTCTATTCGTGGTTTTGAAATAAATTAAGGTTCACCGCAGATATATTTTAGTGCTCCAAGCTCAAGCCATCATTGTGCTGTTATTTGGTGATGTATAACTTGAACATTGGGATAAAAGGAAGGCAATAATGGTGTAGAGTTGCAATCATCAATTCTTTTTCATATTTTAACAGCATAGTTTGCGGTCGTAGTGGGTGTTGATGTTTTTTCAGGCGATTCTAGAGTTGTTATCGTTGTAAAGTTTTTGTTGTTGTAATTGCTGTTGCTAATTTCTTCTTCTTCTTCGTCTTCTTCTTCTTCGTCTTCTTCGGGGTTTGTTTGTTGTATTGTTTTGCTGCTTAGTTTGTATTTCTTAACGTTTCTGGAATACGACTTGATGGAAAACGAATAGTTTGACATGTAAACACGAACAATTCGGTCTATGTATATAAGAAAAAACAGAATATTTTAACTATGAAAATAGACGAATGGTTTGACAGCTAGTTAGGTGGGTTAATATCGCCTTAACTGAGTGCAATGCTCATTGTCATGCTGGAATATGTTTCACCTGTGCCCATTCGTATGTAATAAATTTTATAGCTATAATATGCAATTCCTTTTTATTTAGAGATTGTTTATATGTGACCATAACATCGGCAAAATATAGGATTATTATTATAAAGTGCTTTTAAAGTCCGTCAGCTATTTTGCAATCAATCAATTTATTACGATGTCATTGTGCGCATACACCAAATGAGCGCCAAAGTATTGATTGCTGTGAAAAACAAAACTAAGGGAAATATGTGAAGCATGTTATAATATTCCATGCACGAAGTGGGAGAGAATGAGTGAAAAGAGAAGAGAACCTTAGTATATAAAAAGAAAGAAATATAATTCCCTGTATGTTAACATTGAATACAAAAAGCTTGTACGAGAAACTGTAGCGAAAACAAGCTAGTTTTATAAATATAAAGGAATAATAGCTACATGACATTCAGGATGTTATGCATAAGGCAGGTTATAAGAGATTAAATTTATAAAAACAATGCCACATGGTCAGACCACGTTCACACACGACAATCATGCTGTCGATAAGATAAGTAACAATAAAATCTAAAAATAAAAGTAACAATCATGCTGTCCATAAGATAAGTAACAATAAAATCTATCACATCATGGCAAAGGGATTCATTTTCAACAACACTTACATTACACAATAAATACATTTATCAAATTGAACAAGCCAATATCAGTTGGAGTTAGAACAGTGACCCTTCTAGTTACCGTCATAAAAGTAATCAAATGAGGATGACATTCAACTTCTATTGGAAACATGTTCAACGTTTATACAAAATTTAGAAAAAAAAAGTGGAATAACGTTGGACAACCAAAAAGCATTCAACCTTAAAAATAGTACAGATGATACTTTCCCTTCTTCTTGCTCTTCAAATCCCTGGTATTAGAGGACCAATAAAAAAACCAACCCAGTACCATCTTTTATTGTCCTAATAAGTTGATAGTAGTCTCTTAAATGTGTCAATGTTAGTAGAATCGATGGAATTTTGACGGAGGGAGTTCCAGATACGAGCGGCGAATGAAAAAAAAAACGATTACAGATGGGGCGTCGACTTTGGTTTTTGGAATTGTTGAATTTTTTTATTGTTGTGGCTTCTCGTATGTCTCTGATGGCGGTTTATTGTATGGGGCATAGATGTTTTAGCATACATACACAAGAAAGCAAACACAGCAGATACAAATATGACGAAGATGAAATAAGTACACGGCCAGTGGGGATACGTGAGATAGATCATAATAATATAATAGTTTGCCTCAATTCAAAATTTCTGAAATATGTTCACATAATCATTAAATAGAAATAACAAATACAAGAAAGATGATGAAGTCAAAGCAATACATAATGTGCTTTGAGAGTAAGCACATTTTTATTCACAAGCATCCAAACTAAGATACTACGACAGGCTTTATCAAAAGGTAAATGAAAAGATGAATTAGATAGAAATCGGAAAGTGCTTAAGAATAATACAAATCAGCGGAAAGCTTAAATAAAAACCCCAGGAACAACAACATCAGATGAAAATCATTTACAAAAAAGACCAGTGCCAAATAATAACCGCTTGGATCGATCAGAAAACTACTTTCTAAAAAATAAAAACAATCAAGCAAACAAACAAACAAAACAAAACCAACCAATAAACTAAACCAGGATTCATTGAGGCAAGTTCCACTGGGTTTATGAGCTAGTTTCCCGCGGGGAAACGCTTCCGAATGGTTTATGATTACCACTATGTACGCTTCTGTAGTTTGCTTTGATTTGATTTGATTTGATTTTATCCACATCCACGACTAAGGTGATTATCTCCGGGTTTTTGTAGGATCTTTAATTTTGCCCAGTCTACTTGGCCCAGGGAGGGTAGGTTTTACTCGTAAATATTCGAGCAAACTTTTATATTTCATTATCTGGAAATGGATTATAAAATATTTAAATTATATTGGTGTTCAGTTCTGTTACCCGTGTGAGCTTACGTGTATAAAGATCAAATATCTTCAAGTATCCCCAAAAGTAGAAATCAAGGAAACTGAAATCAAGACTGGGAAGCCCAGTATTGGACATGAAGCAGCTGACCACCCTCTCGGCGAAATGACCTGAGAGCCACTGTCTTACACAAATTGCTGCGTGTGTGTGACGTGACACTATCTTGCTGAAACCACTCACGTCCCATGTTAACTTTCTTCTGTTTCACGACGAGGCAAAACTTGTCACGAATATGAATGTATCTTTCAAATGCCACTGTGCCAGTGCTCCCATTTTATCTTCGAACCGATAACACAACACCGTATTGTAGAGATCTAAACTATAACGGTGACTGGAAGTGGACATAAGAAGTATTAATCTACATAAAACTTTCTGGTTAGCTAGAATTACTTCATTTCCAAGTACGTTAGATGCAAACTATCGAAGCTTTTGGGTCACCCAAGTATATTGACGACTGCACATCTGATGATGTTCGTAACGTCGTCAATGTGTAGTTAGAACAATATAATTATCAGCCAATGTTTCGTCAAAGGCTTTCATCTTGGGGTTGATGGTAATGAAAAAGAAAACAATATTACTGCGGCAGTCTAAAGCTACATCTCACTTATTGTCCACTGGAATTTACAAACCTTAGAAATGCAGGTTTTTTTTTGGTCAGGTGCAAATCTCTTACTTCACAAAACAATGTGTTTCGTTTCGTTAAAATGCCTTCATCAAGCTTGGTTGATAATTGTCTCAGACAAATAAATAATCGATTCAACATTGATAGATGATATACACGGCGGTCACAAACAGGCTAAAGAACGTGTATTTTTGTTTTGGTTTGGTTTGTTTGGGCGCTGTTCTTGTTTTGTATTTTGTTTTTGTTTTTGAGGTTTTATTTTGTTCTGGTTTTCTGTTGTTGATTGAGATGGCTTTGAGTTTTTATTTTACCCACATCCACAAAAGTGATTTCGATTTGAGACGGACTAGACTGGGGTTTGTACCTGTGCCATTCAGTTATTAATTCTAGTTCTTATTATTACAATAAGACAAGTATGATGTTGATTGCATTCAGCATTAATGATTCCCCACCCCCCCTCCAGAAAGCTCGTGTGTTTGTTCCCTCGTTTATTACTCAGTACCCTCGTCTCGATGATGATTCCCACATCTTATTCTACGTCAAAATAACTGTACGCTATACTTCCATGAACACGTTGGGAAGGGTTATAGCAAAACTGTAGCGTTGTAATTTTGTCATTACGATTTCATTGGTTCAAATCCCATAGCTGCCCCAGGTATCTTTTTTCACGACGTTGTATGCTTAACAAATGTACTTCACTCTATTCGAGTATCAAAATACAGATAGACGAAGTTGTTGTCAGAGTGTTAGTAGTAACAGACTGCTGTTTTTTATGCTTCCCAAGCAGCAAAGAAGGACTCTGAATGAAATAACCTGTTGGGGAGTAAAATAAAATGTACAATCGGTGAGCCTGCAATGATATCGGGATACGGACTAGGAATTCATCTTAAACTTCTATCTATCGGATGCGTTTAACTGTCAAAGGCAGCCAAGATTGGCTTTGTCATGATTGTGTCCATTTGATGATCCAATGGAAAGTCACCTTTGAGATCAAGGTAGACTGCAAATAATGATGCAGAAAGTGTTTTTTTCTTCTTTTTCTTTTTGATCGTACATGGCATCTGATTGCAACATGTTATTGGACTTGGGAATCTTATTGCAACATGTTATTGGACTTGGAATCTGATTGCAACATGTTATTGGACTTGAATCTTATTGCAACATGTTATTGACTTGGAATCTGATTGCAACATGTTATTGAACTTGGAATCTGATTGCAACATGTTATTGGACTTGAAATCTTATTGCAACATGTTATTGGACTTGGAATCTGATTGCAACATGTTATTGGACTTGGAATCTGATTGCAGATTTTGCTTCAACTATTTAAATTTAACAAAATTTACGACGCGTAGAAATTAAAATGTTAGCATTATTTTCAAAGACACGTCTGAATAAAATAATCTTGTAATGAAATAATTCGTACCTTTGTCTCGTGTCGTCCTCTTCATTCGGGGAAACGTGTTGAACTGAAATCGTCGTATGAATAACTAACATACAAGGAATTATATAATTTCATTAACACGTTCGTTGTGCACACTGCACTTGACGTCTACATGAAACAAGTGAGTTGTTCGCATGCGTTTTGCACACGTACATAACGCATTTTTTGTTTTGTGTTTTGATCACTCCGCTCAGGATTAAACAGTACGAACTATGTATTGAAAAAAGCAAGTCTTCGACAGATTGCGGCGCTGCCATGGGAAGATAGTGAAGCACATGTTCTGCCTATCGCTATAGATAAAAATTGGGTCTGTGAGCTTAAAAGCGGAAAAAACTGTACTCAATACCACGTTGAATGTCCTCCAAAAAGCAGGTTTCGTTTACCACCTAATCTTAAAATAGCTTTGCCACCATTAGAACAAGAGGAAGCATGGCATTCCGTGTACATAATCCTTCGTTAAACAATCAAGGAGGAATATCAGCACACTTATACTAATATATCATGATGTATGAAGGCGTTCGGTTAAGGTAAGGGAGTGCGGTGCGGCGGGTGGGAGGGGAAGGGGGGGGAGGAGATGAGGCGGGAGGGAGGCGGATGAGGGGTAGATGATGGAGGCAGGAGCATGATGGACAGGAAGGAGGAGGAAGGAGACATTAGCGGGAAGGTGCGGGGAAGGAAGGGTGCGTCGAAGGGAGAGGGGCGTATGGAACCGTCGGAGACGGGGACAATTAACGTGCTCGGCGCTCGTGCATTGGAGGACGGGGAGGGGAGGAAGGAGTGAGGGAAGTCGGGCGGATGAGGAGGGAGGGACGGCAGAGGTGGGAGGAGGAGGAGGGTGGTGGCGTGACGGGGAGAGGAGCGTTAGGAGGAGTGACGAGCGGAGGAGGCGGAGGTGCGTGAGAGATCAGGTGGGGGGTGGCCTAAGCTAGCGATGGCTGTGATGAGAGAGGGGAGAGAAGTGGGGGGGAAGGGAGGAGGCTGTTGCGGAGTGAGAGGGACAGGTGAGGCGGACGGTGGCACGGAGGGAGGATGAAGGGAGGAGGAGGACGG
>JAXRKP010002067.1:5000-7500 GCA_037039925.1 Doris montereyensis
TCCATGCTCTTTTCCGGTTTCATTGCAAAGTCCTTTTTTGACATGCTTGAGTCCAGTTTTGAGGAGTAAATCTCTTCTTTTTTTTAAAGGAAATTTATTATTACCTTCTAATTCCACTTTTGCCATCTGTCTTGTTCTCTGCCAAAATCTTTGCTCCTGACTGTTTGCGACTATCTTCAGGTTTTCAGTCTTTATCTGGCTTTCTATATAAAAAAGCTGCTTTTTGCTCCAGGTTTGAGACGAATTACATGACTCGCTTCCATAATAGATCATAGTAGGAAAGGTATTCTGCCCGTCTCTTGCTAATGTGGTGTTGGTGGCCCAGTGGTTAAGCTGTTGGACTTGGAATCATGAAGTTCCGGGTTGGAATCCTACAGCAGTTATGTCCGACGTTGTGTTCCTTGTGAAAGACTCTTAACTCGCATTTTATCCACATGACCCAGGGGCAAATGACGTACAAGCTAACTTCGGAGTACAGGCCCGCGTCAGTCTAATGTCATGTCCAGAAGGTGATTATTATCATCTATTCTGCTTCACGCTATAGAAACCGCGACAATCTATAGCTCTATGAGCCATAATGGCTTTGAAGGAACCTTACTACTTTTTTAAATTGTTCTTGCCAATCCTATATCTATCCCTCCCCAAATCCCCCCCCTTATTCTCGATTATTCTTACGCACACATATGATGCTGAGCTTACAGGCACACATATGATGCTGAGCTTACAGGCACACATATGATGCTGAGCTTACAGGCACACATATGATGCTGAGCTTACAGGCACACATATGATGCTGAGCTTATATGGATGCTGAGGCACACATGATGCTGAGCTTACAGGCACACATATCATGCTGAGCTTACAGGCACACATATGATGCTGAGCTTACAGGAACACATATGATGCTAAGCTTACAGGCACACATATGATGCTAAGCTTACAGACACACATATGATGCTGAGCTTACAGGCACACATATGACGCTGAGCTTACAGGCACACATATCATGCTGAGCTTACAGGCACACATATGATGCTGAGCTTACAGGCACACATATCATGCTGAGCTTACAGGCACACATATGACGCTGAGCTTACAGGCACATATATAATGCTGAGCTTACAGGCACATATATGATGCTGAGCTTACAGGCACACATATGACGCTGAGCTTACAGGCACACATATGATGCTGAGCTTACAGGCACACATATGATGCTGAGCTTACAGACACACATATCATGCTGAGCTTACAGGCACACATATGATGCTGAGCTTACAGGCACACATATGATGCTGAGCTTACAGGCACACAAAGTTTCCTCTTATAAATCATCAGTTACTCCGTTGTTAAATTTCCCTCTTGTAACTTCTGATCTGCCTGTGTCGACTTTTAGAGCAACAGCCTAGTTTGCTGTGTAACAGAATGACAATGAGCCAGTGGAAGGTTGTCAAGTTTTGATTACGCCGTCCATTGGACAAACAAACTTGACGTACACCAATTCTAATCTCAAAGCCCTCTGTTAGCTTTTATAATGATAAAATAGACATTCATAATAAAAAAACAACACACATATCTCGCTCGAGAGAGAACAAGCTCTAGACAATTATCCTTGCAGTTTTGTACATTATTTATGTTAGACTGAAACATTTCTTAAGTATACCAAAGTGTCACATGAGTTTACAGAAAGAGGGTTTGTCCAAACTGTCGAATGCCTTTTGATAATTTGTCAAAGTGTACAGGAGGGGGATTGAGTGGGGGGGGGGAGGGTGTCCCTCATTGGAATAGTTAGCTATTATTTCAAACAAGCATGATTGTTTTACCCCGGTGATACCAAGTATGATTGTTATATCGGGTCAGTATACGAAGCTGAGGTTAATTACAAAGGTAAACGTGTACTGTACTGTTTTAACTTTTTAATCACAAAACTTGTTCAATATGGCAGTATCTGTGAATAAAGATTGTACTTAAATACGGGGGAAACTATGACGTTTTCAATAATCAAACGTCACTTTTGGTGTAGAAATTTGGGATCTTTCAGAACCTTCATGCAACATATGGTTACTCTAGTGACATGACAACAGAGCCTTTGGCAAAGAAAGAACGAACAACTCACATTGTTAATCATTAAAGATCTAGCATTGGTTTACGTACAGGACATTTTTTTTTCTAAAACCACCTAGTTGGTTTCTTAGATGCGTACATCGACTTATTATATTCTCTTGGACTCGATCTTGTAAAAATATAATTGAACACGTTCCATCATGGTCTAGCTCAGAATCTTATTTCTCTATTGTTATTGAAATCAACAAGGTCTAACTGGACGTTTCACAGCATATCCTTCTTTCCGCTGTTTAAGAAAGCGTTCATTGACCATACATTTACTGTGTAGTGTATCGAACTGTTATTTATTGAATAATATTAAAGCCCCGTAGGGAGCGTAGTTAGATCGGATGGTAGCACGCTTTCCTTTAACGGCGAGGCGATAGGTGCCGACGCA
>JAXRKP010002067.1:15000-35000 GCA_037039925.1 Doris montereyensis
CCCACCACCACCCTTTAAACTGTCGATTACATGTCACCACACTTTGAACTGCCCATTACATGTCACCACCATTTAAACTGTCAAACAATGTCACCACCCCTTGATCTGTCCAAAACATGTCACCACCCTTTGAACTTTCAATTACATGTGACCACACTTTGAACTAGTAATACGTACATGTTGCCACACTTTGAATTATTAATTACATGTCACCACACTTTCAACTGGCAATTACATGTGACCACACTTTGAAATGTCAATTACATGTCATCACATTTTGAACTATCAATTACATATCACCACATTCTCAACAATTAATTATATGTCACCACACTTTAAACTGTTAGTCTTTCACCACATGTTGAACTGCTAATTACTTGTCACCACGCTTTGAACTGCCCATTACATGTCACAACCATGTTAACTGCCCAATAATGTCATAACCCCTTGATATGTTCAATACATGTTACCACTCTTTGAACTGTCAATTACATGTTAACACACTTTGAACTATTCATAACATGTCACCACCCTTTGAACTGTTCATTAAACACCACCACCCTTTGAATTGTCAATTACATGTCACGACCCCTTGAACTGTCCACTACATGTCCCCAGCATTTGAAATGTTCATTATATGTCACGACACTTTGAATTAACAGTTACAGGTCACCGCCCTTTGAACTGTGAATTACATGTCACCACCATTTGACCTGCCTATAACATGTCATCACCCTTTGAAGTGTGCATTAAACATCATCACCCTTTCAACTGTCAATTACATGTCACCACCGTTTGAACTGTTCATTCATGTCAGCATCATTTGAAACAGGCCTTGTAACTCTTCATTACATTACATGTCATAACCCTTTGAACTGCCACTACTTGTCACCATCGGACGAACTGTCGCTTATATGTCACCACCCTTTCACCTGCGCATTACGTTTCACCAGCCGTTAAACTGTCCATTACATGTCACCATATTTGAGCCTTGATTACATGTGACGACCAATTTAAACTGTTCAATACACATCACCAGCCTTTGAGCTGCCAATTGCATGTCCCAATCCCTTGAACTGTCCATTACATGTCTCCGCCTTTGGACTCTCCATTACAAGTGATAACTTCTTCAGTGATAACTCTTCAGACTCTCAATTACATGTCACCATACTTTGAACTATCTATCATATGTCACTATCCTTTGAACTGCCTATGACATGACACTACGTTTTGGACTGCCCATCACATGTCACTATCCTTTGAACTGCTTATGACATGTCACTATCCCTTTTGGACTACCCATCACATGTCCCTATTCTTTGAACTGCCTATGACATGTCACTACCTTTTGGACCGCCCATCACATGTCCCTATTCTTTGAACTGCCTATGACATGTCACTACCTTTTGGACTGCCCATCACATGTCCCTATTCTTTGAACTGCCTATGACATGTCACTACCTTTTGGACTGCCCATCACATGTCCCTATTCTTTGAACTGCCTATGACATGTCACTACCTTTTGGACTGCCCATCACATGTCCTATTCTTTTGAACTGCCTATGACATGTCACTACCTTTTGACTGCCCATCACATGTCACTACCTTTTGGACTGCCCATCACATGTCACTACCTTTTTGGACTGCCCACTGCCCATCACATGTCACTACCTTTTGGACTGCCCATCACATGTCACTACCTTTTGGACTACCCATCACATGTCACTACCTTTTGACTGCCCATCACATGTAACCTTTTGTACTGCCCATCACATGTCACTATCTTTTGGACTGCCCATCACATGTCACTACCTTTTGGACTGCCCATCACATGTCACTACCCCTTAAACTGCCCGTCACATGTCGCTATCTTTTGAACTCCCATTACATGTCACTACCCTTTGAACTGCCCGTCACATTCAATACCCTTTGAACTGCCCATTACATGTCACTATCATTTGAACTGTGAATTACATGTCACTACCTTTTTAACTGTCCATTACATGTCACCAGCCTTTCAAATGCCCCTTACATGTCACTACCCTTCAAACTGCCCTTCACATGTCACCAGCCTTTAAACTGGTCATCACAGTCACTTCCTCTGAACTTTCCGTCACATGTCACCAGCATTTTAACTGCCCATACATGTCACTACCCTTTCAACTGTCCATCACTTGTCACTACCCTTTGAACTGTCTATCAAATGTCACCAACTTTTAAACATTCCATCACATGTAACTACTCTGTGAACTGCTTGTTCCATGTCAACAGCTTTTGAATTGTATTTCACATGTCTCTACCTTTTAAAATGCCCCTTACATGTCACCAGTATTTAAACTATCTATCACATAACACTACACTTTGAACTACTTAACACATATAACTGCCCTTTGAACTGCCCATCACATGTCTCAACCCTTTAAACTGCCTATCCCATGTCACTATGCTTTGAACTGCCCATAATATGTCACTACCCTTTGAACAGCCCGTCACATGTCACCAGCCTTTCAACTGGCCATTAAATGTCACTACCCTTTGAACTGTCAATTACATGTCACTACCCTTTAAACTCCCCTTTACATGTCACTACCTTTTGAACTGGCCATTATATGTCAATACCCTTTAAACCCTAAAACTCCCCTTTACATGTCACTACCTTTTGAACTGCCCATTACATGTCAATACCCTTTAAACTGTCCATGATATCCTTTGAACTACCCATTACATGTCACTACCCTTTGAACTGCACATTACATGTCACTACCATTTGAACTGCCCATTTGAACTACCCATTACATGTCACTACCTTGAACTTTGAACTGCCCATCCCTATGTCACTACACTTTGAATTTGAACTTTGCCCATTACATGTCACTACCCTTTGAACTGCCCATCCCATGTCACTACCATTTGAACTGCGCATTACATGTCACTACCCTTTGAACTGCCGATTACATGTCACTACACTTTTAACTGCCAATTACATGTGACTACCATTTGACATGTCACTACATTTGAACTCCCCTTTACATGTCACTCTTTGAAACTCTTGAACTCCCCTTTACATGTTATTATGCCTTTGAAACCTATGCCCATTTTACATGTCACTACCTTTTCAACTGTCCGTCACATGTCACCAGCCTTTGAATTCCCCATTCATATCATTACCCTTTCAACTGTACATGACTTGTCATTGTGCTTTAAAACTGTCCATTACATATCACTGACCTTTGAACTGTCCATCACAAGTCACCAGCTTTTGAACTGCCCATTCCATGTGACTACTCTGTGAACTGCTTGTTACATGTCACCGGCCTTCGTACTACCCATCACATAACACTACATTTTGAACTGCCCATCACATATCACTACCCTTTGAACTGCTCATCACATGTCATTACCAATTAAACTGCCCATCACATATCACTACGCTTTGAACTGCTCATCACATGTCATTACCCGTTAAACTGCCCATCACATATCACTACGCTTTGAACTGCCTATAACGTGCCACTACCCTTTGAACTGCCCATCACATAACAATACCCTTTGAACTGCCCATCACATGTCAGTACCCTTTGGGCTGTCCATCATATGTCAATACGCTTTGAAGTGCTCGTCACATGTCACTACCATTTGATCTGACCATTACATGTCACTACACTTTGAACTGCCCATTACGTGTCACTACCCTTTGAACTGCCCATCACATGTCACTACCATTTGAACTGCCCATCACATGTCACTACCATTTGAACTGCCCATTACATGTCACTACCCTTTGAGCTGTTAATTACATGTCACTACTCTTTGACTCCCTTTACATGTCAATAACGTTTAAGCTGCCCATCACATGTCACCAGCCTTTGAACTGCCCATTACATGTCACCACCTTTGAACTGCCCATCACATGTCACTACTTTGAACTACCCATTACATGTCACTACCCTTTGAACTGCACATTACATGTCACTACCCTTTGAACTGCCCATCACATGTCACTACCCTTTGAACTACCTTCACATGTCACTACCCTTTGAACTGCCTATTACATGTCACTACCCTTTGAACTGCCTATTACATGTCACTACACTTTGAACTACCTATTACATGTCACTACCCTTTGAACTACCTATTACATGTCACCACCCTTTGAACTACCATTACATGTCACTACCCTTTGAACTACCCATTACATGTCACTACCCTTTGAACTGCACATTACATGTGACTACCCTTTCAATTGTCCATTACATGTCACTACCCTTTGAACTTCCATTACATGTCACTACCCTTTGAACTGCCCATTACATGTCACCACCCTTTGAACTGTCCATTACATGTCACTACCTTTGAACTGCCCATTACATGTCACTACCCTTTGAACTGCCCATTACATGTCACTACCCTTTCAATTGTCCATTACATGTCACTACCCTTTGAACTTCCCATCACATGTCACTACACTTTTGCCCATTACATGTCACTCCCATTACATGTCACTACCCTTTGAACTCCCGATTACATGTCACTACCTTTTAAACTGCCCTTTACATGTCCTACCCTTTGAACTTCCCATTACATGTCACTAACCTTTGAACTGCCCATTACATATCACCACCTTTTGAACTGTCCATTACATGTCACTACCTTTTAAACTGCCCATTACATGTCACTACCCTTCGAACTGCCCATTACATTTCACTAACCTTTGAACTGCCCATTACATGTCACTACCTTTTGAACTGTCCATACATGTCACCAGCCTTTGAACTTGGCATCACGTGTCACCGCCATTCAAACTGTCCATCACATGTCACTACCATTGAGGCCTTTTGAACTGCCCATCACATGTCACCAGCCTTTGAATTGCCTATACATCGTGAGCTTAGTGATATCCTGTCCTAAATCTCTTTGTACTGTATTAAGAGATAGGTATGCCTTTTGAAAAAGGGGATCAAAATCTTCACGTTAAAAGAAATTTATTTCGATTATGTCCCTTGGTGACTAATAGCAATTTTCCATTATGATGTATGTCCATACGTTTCACACTCAAATTAATGCTATCATAGTCGAACTCCAAATCTACCAATGAGGGTAAGACAAATAAAACCAAAGACTTTCTATGTCCATCACGACAATTTTTGTCTTAGTGCTATTATAGCCTATCGCTTCGTCCAATGAAATTGCACCAATCGCGTCCTTTCCATCAACACCAAAGGTGAGCAAGATGCCTGATCTCAATATAGGTCAATAATCTCATTCCGTGTACGAGGCTTCCGTACGTGGCACTGTTACTTTTCTCCCCTCCTCACCCCCCGCTGACGAGACTGACGCGTTTGACCACAGCGTACCTCTGATTATTGTGATTCTTTTTTTTATCTTCATTGAGGGAGGTGACATAGCGGAAAATTCATTTTGTTATTACTGTCATCGTGTTCACATTGCATTGTTTACTATTACTAACAATACCATATATTACAGCCTACTGGTGTTAAAAACGAAAAGGAATAATACTGCAGTTGGCCCATTACTAATGAAGAGAGATATAAAAGGTATAATACTAAAACGGATCAGGGCCGAGAAATCTTCAGTGTGCCCAACCTTCATAAGCAACAAGGAGACATAGAAACAAATAAACACTAAACACAGCTAGACGAAACTAATACTAATAGAGCCATTGGCACAACGACCCTTTGAGCAGTGTCCATCAACAGAGCAAGCCTCATAACAACAATAAACAAAAAGAAAAGACAAACAAAAGGAGAAAACAAAGTACAACTGCCATAAGAGAAACGGAGAGAGAGGATGGATGGATAGAAAAGGAGAGAGAAACAAACAGGAGACATAAAGAGAACGAGGAAGATAAAGAATGACGACTAGAGAGAATAAAGAAAACGATAGAGAAAGAGAGAGGGGAAAGAGAGAGGGAGAAAGAGAGAGGGAGAGAGAGAGAGAGAGAGAGAGAGAGAGAGAGAGAGAGAGAGAGAGAGAGAGAGAGAGAGAGAGAGAGAGAGAGAGAGAGAGAGAGAGAGATGCAATAACACATAGAGAGGGAGGTGTGGAGCACGTGGCTGCATGGTCAGGCTTTACTCCAGTCATTCAATAAAAGCGTGGTTGGTTGTGTCGAATTTTATGTAGTAGAATATCAATGAACAACATCATTAAATTTTTCATTTCTAAAGGAATCAATTTCATTCTCACATCTAAATAAAATGATAGAACTATAATACTAATACTAGAGGAAATGTCCAACCGCTCTCCGCTAATCCCATGACCGAGTCCAATGCATAGGTAACACATTCCCATGATGAAAGAAACAGGTCCCCAGTTTATTGCTTTCACCAGTGTGAGCCTCCTCATCTGCGGCGGCAACGCACTCTATCTCCAGACCTAACACCTCTCCTAAGCTACATGCTTCCCATGCTTTTGAAAACTCCCACCCTACCCATTGTCTATAACTAGTATTACCCTCTATCCTCATTTCCAATGACATGAGTGACCATCGTTTTGTATTCTTGGCTGTTCCCTTCCTACAGTTCAATAGTAATCCTCCTCCTCCCAAACAGCCCCCATCCCTTACGCAATCCAGTGGTTTTTCACATCTTCCCCCACTTCTGGATGTAAATCTCTCTCCTTAGTCCTTTCTATACAGTAGGAAGATAGACTATTGTAGTTTCTAATGTCTATACACTTCAAATAGCTGCCCTTCCTCTTGTCCACATACCACATGTCATCATGACCATGTGAAATGGACCTGTTTGAGAGATCAAAGTTCCTTTCTTACTCGTCGCTGAACTCAGATGAAAGCTTTAATTTCCCCTTGTACTTTCAACACTAATCTCATGTGAAAAAGAGGTGGAGATGTATTTTGGACGTATGTGACGTTTGACAATAATTATGGCCATCAACACAATGCTCCTCCTGATTGGTCAACCCTAAACATGATTTTGTCTCCTATTGACTGAAGGTCACGCCTTCCATTCAGGCTGACCTTAGATGTGCAATGATTGGCCACTGATATCTTTTATTTATATCAATCACTATTTCTTACTTGGGGATGGCGCTTCTTACTAAAGTTATTGACATCTGTCCAGAAGTTGCGTAGGTCATACGAAGACAAGAGTCTTTGGTTTTGTCCACTTTGCAGAGGGTCCGCAGCCTGCATTTAAGATAGAGCTCCTGTGTGTTGTTGTATCTCTTTATAAGAAATATATCGAGTGTGTGTTAGCCTCAGAAATGAACTATCACTTTTACCCCTTTAGAATAAAAAGACTTTCTCTGTTTGGTGTAGCGTGGGTTGATCAGCGTAATTGGTCGGAATAGAGGCATTCCAAAACCCCGTCTTTGAATGCACTGCAGTGAGGTTATACGAGACCCGCCTCTAACGCTTAGTCTTGCTGGAAGGCCGGGAGTGATGCAAATATACGGGACCTGCTACGTAGTAGCGTAAATGAGCTTAGGAGTGACCAGCGGCATGCAAATATACGGGACCCGCCACGTACTAGGGTAAATGAGCTTAGAGTGACCAGCGGCATGCAAATATACGGACCGTGTACTACGTAAATGTAGAGTAGCGGCATGCAAATATACGGGAATGAGCTAGCGTAAATGTGAGTGACCAGCGGCATGCAAATATACGGGACCTGCTACGTACTAGCAAGGAGCTTAGAGTGACCAGCGGCATGCAAATATACGGTACCTGCTATGTACTAGCGTAAATGTGGTTAGAGTGACCAGCGGCATGCACGGGACCGTCTGGAAAAGGTTAACATACACACTCTTTCGTTATTTTCAGTCAGTCAATATTTCTGTTGATCATACCTTGACAAGAATTAATTGTTAATGTTCTATATAATATTTAGAAATTTAAATAACAAGTGAAATCAAGATTTAAAAAATAGAATAGGTGTTAGACACATTAGCACTAAAAGATTTCATTCGTGCAAACTTATAATTTAAAAGTATGTTGTCACAATCATCAATAATATTACATTTTATCATTTAAGAATACACAGTCAAATGTATCATGTCTGTCTACACATTTCATACATTTATTAATGGATACTTCAATTAGTTTTTGACGGAACACAGGCTCTAGGCTCTTGTGAAATTGGAGATAGGACATATTAACTGAAAGTCTTCGAAAAGTTGTAAAGTTCTATCTCCAAGGGACATTTTTCTCACTTTCTAAACACTTCAAGAGATTACTATCATAACATGTGGCTTATTCTACTGTTTTCGAGCCTCTACATACATCTGCCAAATATGAAATATATTTTTGAGAGGGTAAACAAGTGAGAAAGTATTAGACTTTTTTACCTAATTCCGGAATCCGAGAAAATGGAGATAGGACAGTATATCATTAGACTCGCGACATGTAAATTACCCTATAAAGAAAACTGTCCATCACATTTCATTACCTTTATAACTCCCCATCACTTGGCAACAGCTTTTGAATTGGCCATTACCTGTCACTACCCTTTGAACTACCCATTACCTGTCACTACCCTTTGAACTACCCATTACCTGTCACTACCCTTTGAACTACCCATTACCTGTCACTACCCTTTGAACTGCTCATTACCTGTCACTACCCTTTGAACTACCCATTACCTGTCACTACCCTTTGAACTACCCAATACATGTCACCTGCCTTTAAACTGTCCTTCACACGTCTCTACCTTTTGAGCTGTCCATTACACGTCATCAGCCTTTGAACTGCCCATTACATGTCACTACCCTTTTGAACTGTCCATCACATGTCACTACCCTTTGAACTGTCCATCACATGTCACTACCCTTTGAACTGCCCATCACATGTCACTACACTTTCAAATGCCGATTACATGTCTTCACCATTTGAATTGCCCATTACAAGTCACTACCCTTGAACTGTCCATCACATGTCACTACCCTTTGAACTGTTCATCACATGACCTTACCTTTGAACTGCCCATCACATGTCACTACACTTTGAACTGCCCATCACATGTCATAACCCTTTGAACTGCCTATCAAATGTCACTACATTTTGAGTGTCCATTACATGTCACTACCCTTTCAAATGCCGATTACATGTCTCCACCATTTGAACTGCCCATCACAAGTCACTGCGCTTTGAATTGGCCATAACATGTCACTACTCTTTGAACTGCAGATCACACGTTATTACTCTTTGAACTGTTTATCACGTGTCATTACCCTTTGAACTATCAATTACATGTCACTACCCTTTGAACTGCCCATCACAGTTCACTATCCTTTGAGCTGCCCATGTTATGTCACTACCCTTTGAACTGTCTGTTATGTCACTACCATTTGAACTGTCTGTTACATGTCACTACCATTGAACTGTCTGTTACATGTCACTACCATTTGAACTGTCTGTTACATGTCACTACCATTTGAACTGTCTGTTACATGTCACTACCATTTGAACTGTCTGTTACATGTCACCACCCTTTGAACTGTCTGTTACATGTCACTAAACTTTGAACTGTCTGTTACATGTCACTACACTTTGAACTGTCTGTTACATGTCACTACACTTTGAACTGTCTGTTACATGTCACTACCCTTTGAACTGTCTGTTACATGTCACTACCATTTGAACTGTCTGTTACATGTCACTACCCTTTGAACTGTCTGTTACATGTCACTACCCTTTGAACTGTGTGTTACATGTCACTACACTTTGAACTGTCTGTTACATGTCACTACACTTTGAACTGTCTGTTACATGTCACTTCACTTTGAACTGTCTGTTACATGTCACACTTTGAACTGTCTGTTACATGTCACTACCCTTTGAACTGTCTGTTACATGTCACTACACTTTGAACTATCTGTTACATGTCACTACCCATTTGAACTGTCTGTTACATGTCACTACCCTTTGAACTGTTCTGTTACATGTCACTACCCTTTGAACTGTCTGTTACATGTCACTACCATTTGAACTGCTGTCACATGTCACTACCCTTTGAACTGCTCCTGACATATCACTACACTTTGAACTGTCTGTTACATGTCACTACCCTTTGAACTGTCTGTCACTACCTTTCTAATGCCCATCCACATGTCTCCACCTTTGAACTGCCCATCACATGTCACTAGCCTTGAACTCATCACATGTCATTACCCTTTGAACTGCCCCTCACATGTCCTACCCTTTGAACTGCCCATCACATGTCACTAACCCTTTGAACTGACCATCATATGTTTCAACTGCCCATCACATGTCTAACCCTTTTGAACTGCTCCTCACATGTCACTACCTTTGAACTGCCCATCACTTGTCTAACCCTTTGAACTGACCATAATGTCCACTACACCCATCACATTCTAACCCTTTGAACTGCCCAACATGTCATAACCCTTCCATCACATGTCACTGCCAATCACTTTAAACTGCCTATCACATGTTATAACCCTTAGAACTGCTCCTCACATGTCACTACACTTTAAACTGCATATCACATGTTATAACTACTTTGAACTCCCCACTACATGTCACATGTCACATGTCACTACACTTTGAACTCCACTACATGTTTTAAACATGCATATCACATGTTATAACCCTTTGAACTGCCCATCACATGTCACTACACTTTAAACTACATCCCCATGTCACTACCTTTTGAACTCACATGTCCTTTGAACTCCCCACATGTCACTATCCTTTTGAACTGCATGTCACTACATTTGAACTCCCCACTACATGCATTTTGAACTGCCAATGTCACTACATGACAGACTAGCCTTTGAACTGCCCATCACGTGTCACCATGTCACTACATTTTTCAACATGTTACTACATTTGAACTCCCCACTACATCAATTTTGAACTCCCTTTCAACTCAGACTCCCCCCATTACATGTACCAGCTTTTGAACTCCCCATCACATGTCACCACCCTTTCAACTGCCCATTACATGTCACCAGCTTTAAACCCCTCATCACATGAACTCACTACATTTTTTTGAACTCATGACCCGCCACATGACACCAGCCTTTTAACTGCCCATCACATGTCACTACACTTTAAACTGCCCATGACATAAACCTACCCTTTGAGCTTTGAGCTACAATCATAAACCATGACACTACCTACCCTTTAAAACTTTGAACTGCCCATCACATGTCACTACCTTTTGAATTGCCCATCACATGTCACTACCTTTTGAACTGTCCATCACACGTCACTATCCTTTCAACTGCCCATTACATGTCACTACCCTTTGAACTGCTCATTATGTCAAAATGCGTGAATCCATCAACTCTGTTTGTATCGGATAGTGTAACCAGTTAATATAGTGGTTTAACTAAAGTTTTCGACGTTGGTGTTGACATCCATCAACTCTGTTTGTATCGGATAGTTTAACAGTTAATATAATATAGTGGTTTAACTAAAGTTTTCGACATTGGTGTTTGACATCCATCAACTCTGTTTGTATCGGATAGTGTAACCAGTTAATATAGTGGTTTAACTAAAGACGTTGGTGTTAACTTAACTTTAACAGACTGATTCTTGTCTGTTGGGGTTGGGAGTTTGGGGGGTTTTTTTGGTCTGTTTTCGTACGTTATTATAGCTCTCTAATATTAATATAGCTTGCCAGCTGAGCCATCTTTTTTACATCTACATAATATCTTTTCTTTTCAGGGTGACGTCAATTATTGCGTTCCCTCACTTGGTCGTGATCTAAGCGTTGCCTGTAATAACAGGGATGTTGTCATCCATGCGGACAAAGTTACAATGCAACAAAACGCCCAGTGTTCCCCCTTCATCCGAGCACCCGTTAGACCTAGATCTAATCCCAAACCAGGCTGAGCTCAAAAGCAGATGTTTAGTCAATGGACACCTGGCCAACTAACGGAAATGTACGACATAAACTGTTCAATTCAACCTGCTATCGATACAACTATATTTCTTTCTGTTCCTTGCTATGTACAATCAATCCAGCCTCACTTGAATTTATATTTCAATAATGCGACGTCCAGAAAACACCAATAAAAATTGATAATTCATTTTTGACTATGTGACAGCTTTCCAACATTTTCAATCTTTATTAAATGCAAGCATAATCTTTAAAAATGGTAACAATGAGACAAATCAACGTTGACCTAATGAACATCGGATTTTATGGCTTTATCCATATTACAATAATTATTCTTCTTTTTCTTTCTTTCTTTTTTTTTTGGTTGCACTGTCAGCACCTGCAACCTTAACTCAAACATCCTCTGATATTCTCTCTTCTTAGTGCGTAAATGCACTAAGTTGTTGTTTTTTTCTGCAGGGGCATACGTCTATCTGTTTGTGCATGTCATATATATATATAATAAAATCATGGTAATTTGACTGCAGCGTTTTCAATTGTATCTTTTTTCTTAATGGTTTGTGATTCGTTGTTGATAACATCTATTTTGTTTTAGGTTGAGATTGTGCTTATTTACTTGTCTTTTTGTAGACATAGTTCGATAAAAGTTGAAAAACAACAAATCCATATTCAAAGAGGGTACAAAGAAATGAATAGATCGATGACTTTTAAGATAAAGAGATGAATAAAACATAATAAATGAATAGCTTTGAATTGTTTCCTTTATGTTTCTTGAAGAATACATACATTGCATTCATTTTATATCAATTCCTAGTTTTTGGCGAAACGTATTTGTTATGTGTATACGAGTTTCAGGTATAGATTATAATCTAGCTAAAAGTTTGACATTTCCAAATTGATGTGTAATCACAATGCAGAAATGCGAATTGTCCCCACCCCCCTCTATTTGAAATTGATCCGTTTCCTCCAATTTCTCTTATGTACACTATAATTGAATTAAGCTGTAATAGATCTAGACAATCTTCATGTATATCTATAATTAGGAAGCTAATGAATGGCTAGATCTAGATAGATCTAGATCTAGTTTCTAGTTAAAACGCATTCGCTAGATCTAGAATTGTATGTATTCATAGGTTTAGAGTTTCATTTTTCATATAGATGTAGATCTATCTAGACCTACATAATCAAAGATATCGAAATGTGTTTCAGGTCTATACTCGAGATGTAATGTCCATTTTCTTTGATGATCGATAGACCAAGAAAGTATGGGAGGGAGATCGGGCGATGACTAATCTTGCTTTATGCTAAGAAAATAAGTCCGTTAACGTAGCAACGCAATTTACCCCCCTCCCCCTCCGAACATGGGAAATTTAAATATAATGATAATCAGTTTTTTCCAACTTTATCGAAATTTTGTTATTCTTATCAGTCATGTGTTGTGAGACGTTGCAATATCTTGTCTTGTCAATGTGGAGAAAATTGAGTTGGAGAGAAACTCTCCGCATTATAAATAATCGTTGTTGTTGTTAGTGTTGGTGTCTGCTGTTGTCGTCTCGTTTTTTTTGTTCCGTCATCATCCTCGTCATCCCAGTCATCAACATCATTCTCGTTAACACTTATTGCTGCTGCTGCTGCAGCATTTTTCATCATCATCCTCTTCCTCCTACTAAATCATTATCATAATAATCGTTACCATCAGTTCCACCCTCAGGGCACTCGGTACTTCAGAGGCAATACGTCGACCTCTCAAACCAAAAGGTCGTGGGTTCAAGACTCGGAAGGTTAAACATTATCTCGTTTCTTTCAAGTAACCTCACCGGCCTTTCTCCCCTCTCCCCTTCCTCTTGGTTCAGGCAGGCGACACGTTGTCCCATCAGAGATGTACGATAAAAAAGAATTTCCTGTGTGTAGATATCACAACATTCAGTGCACGTTGAAAATTGCCTGATTGTTTAAAGGGCAGTCCGGGAAAAATCAAGTATCCTACCAAAACAGTGAGACCACCTTAGCTGCTGTAGATATGGGTACATTCAGATCGAAAGTATCATTTCCTCATTAATTAAATTTTATATTAAAAATAATCATTATCCCTACCATCCCCGTTATCGACACAACCATTGATAACGGTATCATTACCGGCACAAAAATAATAATATATATTAACATCAACATTTTACCGTTGTCGTCGTCATGATCATCATCACCAGGATTAACATTTGTATTTACATTCTTAATGACATTTGACATTCTCACTACGACCATGGCTGGTCCAGGTGGGTGGGGGGGGGGTGGTTTTCTCTCACAATGTTGTACCCTTGATACAGGTACTTTACACTACTTTACCCATTTCACTCTGGTGTGAATGAGTACCCAGCTATATGTATGGAAAGACTTAAAAGAGTGTTATTTTAATAATAATAATAATAATAATAATAATAATAATAATAATAATAATAATAATAATAATAATAATAATAATAATAATAATAATAATAATAATAATAATAGTGATTATAACAGAAACATTCCTTTCTTTATTGACGTAGAAGAAGCATTGGACATTGTGATGAAGGATGAACTATAGCATTTTTTTAAAAGAACATAATGTAGCGCAGGATTTAATAGAAGTTACTACAAATGTGGGTTTTTTTACATTCAACCCACATGTGAAGTGAGAGAAGCTGTGAAATTGATCTAAAGAACTTGATGTAGGTATATGAGTTAGAAATAGCTGTATCCAAATGGAGCGACTTCCGGTTTGGTTACCGAGTAGGACAGACAGGGTATGACGAGCTCTTGCCTTTTTCACTTAATTTCCAGTTTTTGTGTGGAGATACGACATCGCAATGCCAGTTACCGGATTACCGATGATGCTGGAATGTATCATCAACAAGATTTTAGAAGAATCTCAACTCGCCTCTTACAAAATAGCTGGAAATCAACAACGCACCACCCTCGTCCTTCGTTTTGATGCTATGAATGACACGTGTGTCAACGATTCATTATTCGACCCCTGCCAGCTTTCGACGGAAGTCACCTAGCCAATTACAGCGTGACAACCTTAGACTGCAAAAACATCGCATGTCATTGTCAAGAGAGAAAACAACATCTACAATTATCATTTTAGCTGAAAAGAAAGAAAATGTATCTGATGCTAGCACATGACAGACAAGCAACTCAGGATTACTACACAGTCAAGATAGCGCTGTCTTTTCACACAGCGTGCTAGATGTATCACCAGCCACCGATAGCTCAACTAAAGAAACAGTTAAAAAAGGATTTATTGGATCAGGATGTGTGCAACACGACAAAGAAAGTCAACCCATCACAAAGGACCAAAATCATTCTATAACATATAAATACAGCGGCATCGAAGAAAACGTTGAACTAAAGCCTAGGACTAACACACATAAACAAGCCAAGGCCACAAAGCTATCAACCAGCCTAGACGAGACGATATAAAGAATCACAACAACAACACAACAGAACAAGAAAGTACAGAAAGCGACACCGACACATCCGACGATGAGGGCACACACAGCGAGAGCCAGCACACATCAGACAATGAAAGCCTTGAGGAAACCACAAGCTCACGAGATGTTAATTCTACTCACGCCACCGAAGATCAGCAACACAAAAGTAATCACGCATGCCATAATGACAAGATTGAGCGATTTGACAGCAGTAAAATACACATGCAGATATTCAAAATCAAGAAAGACACAGGACATCGCGTCACACAGCCTGAACGCAACAACAGCTACACGAAACTTGTATTAGATCTCTACGAAAGATCACACTCCATTCTTGCGGAAACAGAGGATTTTATAATTAAATATTGTGTGAAAAATGGAATGATACTGAATTTCATCATAAAAGCAGTGATGATAACAGCTCCTATGCAAACATTCGTCGACGACACCTGCGAACTTGGCGAGATCAGAAACATTCTTATAGAAATGGAGTATTATGTTGACGTACAGAATATCCTAATATTTCTGTCCCACCTTAAACGCCTGATTATCGAGACCATGCATCTTGTTTGAAAAAAACTCCAGATTTACGAGAGACAAATGCTGTCACTTCTAAATGTCAAGTTCTGGATCCCATGACTTGTCTATGTCAAATTGCATTCTTCCTTTTGTATAATAGTGTCATTAGAATTATATATCTTTAAACGATCTTATCGAGTATCTTCCAGTCATCATTCAAAAAACACGCATTAAACTCTTAGAGAATTGTCGGAGCACAAGACCCTCGCATTTTTATTATTATTCCTAAGTAAACTGTTATGAATTTTATATAAACACAATAATAAAGATTACAAAAAACCAGCATCATAAAAATAATAATAATTTAAAATAAAAAATAAAAAGCTGTATCTAAATGTTTTCTTTTGTTTATTGTATTCATGGATTCAGTTACAAAAACGTCATCAAAATTAAAGAACACGAAAGTAGGTGTGGGGAAGCTGACACCGATAAATCTATCAATGCTTTCATTTGTTGATGATTTAGCTTTATTTGGATCGCTGGAAAGTTACTTCAGTACAATATCAACATGATAAATAATGAACTAAATAAAAGAGGAACAAAAGTAAATGCAAAGAAAATTTCAAAAAACAATGCTAGTAAATAGGAAAGCTAAAATACGAAATCTTAAACTGGGCAGGGAGAAGAAATCAGCCATAGAATTCAAAAAGCAATGACAATATACAACCCATCTAGGAAAAAAACATTTATAAAAAACAAAAAATGTTAGCAAAGTCAAAATGGCAGTACGGTATACAGCAGTTTATTGTATTACTCTCCTGTATTGCAGTGAAACCCGGATCTTAAACAGTAGGGAATGCAGTGAAGTACAAGCAGCTGAAATGAAATGTCTAAGAAGATTAGTAATGAAATTTAAATCAGAAGCACAAAAAATAAGATATCAAACCAAAGCAGGTGGTGTAAAAACTAAGAATGGATAAAATGTGAATAACTAGATCAGTATACAAAGCTAAACACCAAGGTAAAAGACTAAGATACAGACATTGGAGGAAATGGAAGTACGATATAAAAGGCATTAAAGCAAATAAAGTCAACATTTACAGACAAAAACTGAAACGGTCAGGACGGGTAGCCTGGAAAAATATCATTTCGGTCATCTAGACTCATACACCAGAAGGTAATGGGAGCTGACAAAAAAGGAGAAAAAAGAGTGTGCTCTGGTAAATGCACAATGGACTACCTGTAATGAGTACCAAGTCATCTCTACTCTTAACTGGAATGTAGATTTTAGCTGAATTATTTGGTATTTCCAACTCTTGACCGGAAGGTAGATTTTAGCTGAATTATTTGGTATTTCCAACTCTTGACCGGAAGGTAGATTTTAGCTGAATTATTTGGTATTTCTAACTCTTCACCGGAAGGTAGATTTTAGCTGAATTATTTGGTATTTCCAACTCTTGACCGGAAAGTAGATTTTAGCTGAATTATTTGGTATTTCCTTGACCGGAAGGTAGATTTAGCTGAATTATTTGGTATTTCCAACTCTTGACCGGAATGTAGATTTTAGCTGAATTATTTGGTATTTCCAACTCTTGACCGAATGTAGATTTTAGCTGAATGATTTGATTATTTCCAACTCTTGATCGGAATGTAGATTTTAGCTGAATGATTTGATTATTTCCAACTCTTGACCGCAAGATAGATTTTAGCTGAATGTTTTGATTATTTCCAACTCTTGACTGGAATGTAGATTTTTAGCTGAATAATATGATTATCCAACTTTTTGACCGGAATGTAGATTTTAGCTGAATTATTTGATTGTTTCAATTCTTGACCGGAATGTAGATTTTAGCTGAATTATTTGATTGTTTCCAACTCTTTGAAGCCTGCAGGGGGACTCAGTAGTCCAGAGACATGGTGTCAGCCTCTCAACCAAAAGATAGTGGATTCGAGCCTCGTCAACGGTTGAATAATTGTCTCGATTTAAAAAAGAAAAATTGACCCCCCCTGGGCGAGTAAAGTGCATCAACATTTAGTTCCATCCGAGACGGACTGTAAAAGGTGGTTCCGTGTGCAGCTGATCACAACAGTATGTGCACGTTAAAGATCTCTTGGCTGTTTACACGGTAGTCTGGGCAAAATTAAAAATCTACAAAAAAAACTCCGAGATCACCTTAGTTGTGGATGTGGGTAAAAACCAAATGAAATCAACTTGAAGTCTGCCTATAAAGTAGACAGTTTGCCTATTATTTATAGGGGACCACTGATGATAGTGGTGTGAGCTTTCCGGCAGATGACGAAGAGCTAGAGGAGGAGGAGGAGAAGGAGGAGGAGGGAGGAATGATAATGACATTTCCGATGAGACATTGCCAATAAAAGTGACGAAGATCACGTCAGCAATGATGTTCATAATGATGATGACGATGATTAAGTATAATGAAAGACACGTTCACCCGGGCATCGAAAAGTGTCGCGCCTGGCATTCAAGTTTATCTAGGCAAAGGAATGTCACAGTCTAACATCGAGGCTTCTGCTCGATGCAGTGCTGTCCAACTGGGCAGATAGGTTCATTTTCTTACCCAAGGAAAACAAATCCAATTGACTGAAGTGGTGCTCGAACCAGATCCCTCTGGTTCACAGTGTAATGCTTTTTCGCCACTCGGCCATCTCGTCCATAATGAGGAAAAGATGAAAAAGATAGTTTTTCTGTCATCGTTGTCGGCATCGCAAACAGCATTAGGATAACCACTGTTATATAGAACAGATAAACACTGCAAAGTCGTTTTCACTCAACGTTAATAAAGGCAAGTGATGGCTAGTGGGTTAGACCCTTAACCAAAGAACACAGCCCCCAGTCAAGTTACCGGCCTGACACGTCACTATTAATTTTTAAAAAGGAAATTGATTCAGTTCTACCTACACCCACAACAAAGGTGATCTCTGGGATTTGGGTGCAATTGGTAATTTTTTCCTGGAGTGCCCTGTAAACAGCCAGGGTATCTTTACCGTGCACAGAGTGTTGTGATATGCACACAAGACCTCCTTTTTATCGTCCGTCTACGGTGGGATTCACACGAGATTTCCTTTTTATGGTCCGTCTCCGGTTTGATTAACACGAGACTTCTTTCTTATGGTCCGTCTCTGTTTGGATTAACAGGAAATTTCCTTTTTATGGTCCGTCTGCGGTGAAATTCACACCAGACTTCCTTCTTTATGGTCCGTCTTCGATGGGGTTCACACGAAAAAGAACTGGACAACCTGTTTCAACTGTCGATGCTTGAACACACGACCTCTTGGTTGAGAGGCTAGCTGACACCTTGCCTCTAGACCCTCGCTACTCATTGATTTCAGGAACACACGACAGCGTTTTGCCATGACAGGACTGGCTTTGCCCAGGGTGCTAGCCAATTAGCCGTCGTCGGAAGTTGGCACTGTAAGTCCTGCTGTTATCATTGTGACTATTTCTATCTAATATTGGTATCCAATCTGTTATCATTGTAAACATTTATATCTATTATTGGTATCCAATCTGTTATCATTGTGACTATTTCTATCTATTATTGGTATCCAATCTGTTATCATTGTGACTATTTATATCTATTATTGGTATCCAATCTGTTATCATTGTGACTATTTCTATCTATTACTGGTATCCAAACTGTTATCATTGTCAATATTTCTATCTATTATTGGTATCCAAACTGTTATTTTGTAAATACTTATATCTATTATTGGTTTCCAAACTGATTTTTTGTGAATATTTCTATCTAAATTATTATCTTTCTGAATATTTCTATCCATTATTGGTTTCTAATCTATTATCTCTTTATCGTAACAAATTTATTTTATCAATTATTTTAATTTCTTTTCTTGTCCACGATTAGTTTTCAAATATGTGTTCATTATTTTATCAACCATTTGTGGTTTTTGTCACATTTATTTTTTCAAACCAATCTTTAATCTCTGGTTTCTATATTAGGTTTTTTCTTTATATTTATCTTCTATGTCTTGTCTGTCACATATTTTGTATATAATTAACTCACTCATATCCAAGTTTGTTAGTTATATCTTCTGTGTATTGTCTGTCACATATTTTGTATATAATTGACTCGCTCATTTCCTTGTTTGTTATTTATATCTTCTGTCTTGTTGTCACATTTTTATA
>JAXRKP010002067.1:47503-67503 GCA_037039925.1 Doris montereyensis
ATACCAACACTGGCCGGAATACCAACAACCGCTGGGAATCGCAACAACCGCAACACTGGCCGGAATGCCAATCCTAATGTCGATGGCTAGTTTCAAGAACAAGCAACGGTTGTCTAGTCCTGTGTTTTGAAAATATTGACAAGTGGTTGGCACTTGCAAAGAAAATCATAAAATCCAATATGATATCGATTTCTTGTCATCAATTTCAAACAATAATAAAACAGGACATTAAATGCAACTTGTAACGAAACTGTAAACGTTTTTGTTTTCGATGTTTTTTATTACATAATCTTTAAATTTGTTATGTTATTTCCCAGCATCTTATTTTGCTTTGATCAAAATCAGCAATATTGAAATCAAACTTCATATCAAATGGGTTACAAAATTGAGTAGATAAACGAGGATAACTTCAGCCTTACCAAATTTCAGATTTTATCCACAAATATCTTTCTGTGTACCGATTTGCTTGTCAGTCCTTGAAACGAGGACCGAACCACCAGCTGATTTTCGCTGAATGTGAACGCACAATAACGCATTGCTTCTTGTGACGCTTACGCCCTTGGTGTTCATCTATTCATGTGACTGTTACAATGTATTTATGAAACGTCTTCAATCGAATTATTTTATTTTATTTGTCTGTGATTTGATCAAACTGTATTGTTTGTCTGTGAGTTTGTGTGTGTGTGTGTGTGTGTGTGTGTGTGTGTGCGTGTGTGGTGGTGGGGGGGTCTGGGGTGGGTTCTGTCTGTTACTATGTACTAGTGCAGTTAATAATTAATGCAATTTAATTTATTATTACAAGATATATATTATATTTATTTCTTTTTAAGACGGAGCTTCCCCGTCGGGCGATGGGTGGCTAGATCCTGCCTCGCTTCAAGCCGTTTCCCCGTCGGGCGATGGGTGGCTAGATCCTGCCTCGCTTCAAGCCGTTCCCCCGTCGGGCGATGGGTGGCTAGATCCTGCCTCGTCGGTTTCCCCGTCCCGGGCGATGGGTGGCTAGATCCTGCCTCGCTTTTCCCCCGTCGGGCGATGGGTGGCTAGATCCGTTTCCCCCCCGTCGGGCGATGGGTGGCTAGATCCTGCCTCGCTTCAAGCCGTTACCCCCGTCGGGCGGTGGGTGGCTAGATCCTGTCGCTTCCACCGTTTCCCCGTCGGGCGATGGGTGGCTGATCCTCGCTTCAAGCCGTTACCCCCGTCGGGCGGTGGGTGGCTAGATCCTGCCTCGCTTCAAGCCGTTACCCCGTCGGGCGGTGGGTGGCTAGATCCTGCCTCGCTTCAAGCCGTTTCCCCCGTCGGGCGGTGGGTGGCTAGATCCTGCCTCGCTTCAAGCCGTTTCGTTTCGCCCGTCGCCTCCCCGCCTTCTCCTCTCGAAATGGGGATGAATGGAGGGCGAGCTCCAGTCGGCACCCGACGGGGAAAACTAACACCACCGACCGAATCCAAGCCGAAAGGCCAAGACACGTTAGTCTTAGCCAAAAGGCCGAGAAGCGATAATATATATATTACACAATGACAAGTATCGTACATCAGACTGAAGCAACACAATATGGGATCAAATCCCTAATGTTGTGCGTTATCTCTCGATAGCAAGCGTCCACCGTTTAGTCAGGTCTTGTATGCCAGCTTCGTAAAAACTCTGACGTTTGATTTTTCAGCCATTTCTTGGCAGCAAATCTTACTTCGTCATCGTTCTCATATCAATGAACCCTCAAAGCTTCTTTTTAGTAAACAGCATATATAGAAGTCAGAAAAAATCCAGATCTGACGAATACGAAGCATGGGGCTGGATTGTCCACCCAAGGAAGTTGTTGCCTCCCTTATCGCGATACCCGTTTGTGGGTAGGCATTATCGTGAGGTAAAAGAACGTTCTCCATTTTGCCAAATAATAATAATAATAATTCATTTATAGAGCGCATGGCATCCACCAAAGATGCCTGATGGCGATGTACAATCAAAAACGCAAAAGATTTTAAAATCCGAAACAATTTACAACCCAGTCAAACAAATCACATAGCATCCCAGTGAAAAACACACGCAATTGTAATAAACAAACCATATAGCATCCCAGTGAAAAACACACGCAATAGTAATAAACAAACCATACAGCATCACAGTGAAAAACACACTAATAGTAAACCATAAACAAAACCATATAGCATCCCAGTGAAAAACACACGACAAATCATATAGTAATAAACAAACATATAGCATCACAATGAAAAGCACGTGTAATAGCAATAAACACACATTTCAATTCATGGTAAACCCTCTCTACTGTCAATAACAGCAAATCTGAACAGCTCTCTCTTTGAACGTTTCTTAAAAATGTACATGGATGGGGACGACTTTTTGTATAAAAAGACTAAAATGTTATCACTAAAAGAAGATTTTTACTTTGGGTGCATTCATTAAAAGAGCATCATTTGATCTTAAAACTCTGCTTTGTTCGTATGGAGCAACAAGGGCAATGAGGTCATGCGCGTTGTATTCTTGCTTAAAGCCGTTTCAATGCCTCGATGTATGCTCCAGAATTTATGGTAGATTTGTTTTGGCGAAAAGTCTAAGTCGTTTCAATGCCTCGATGTATGCTTCAGAATTTATGGTAGATTTGTTTTGGCGAAAAGTCTAAGCCGTTTCAATGCCTCGATGTATGCTTCAGAATTTATGGTAGATTTGTTTTGGCAAAAAAGGCAGCAAGGATAACGCCCGGACTGTTTCAAAAGACAGTCGCCATAATTTTCCATGTAGACTTTTCCGTCTTGAACTTTTTGGGAACAAGATTTGTGGGGTGCCGCCATTCCATCGATCGTCTCATAGATTCTGGTTCATAATAGACGCAAGCCTCATCCCCGGTGACAAGCCTTTGAAAACATGTACTGTCTCTGTAGGTTACCCTGCGCAAAATCTCTGCGCAGCAATTCATCTTTTGAATCTTGGGATCATGTGTGAGGTGTATCTTGTGATCATGTGCGAGGTGTATCTTGTGATCATGTGTGAGGTGTATCTTGTGATCATGTGTGAGGTGTATCTTTAGATCTTGTGATCAGTGAGGTGTATCTTGTGATCAGGTGTGAGGTGTATCTTGTGATCATGTGTGAGGTGTATCTTGTGATCAGGTGTGAAGTGTATATTGTGATCATATGTGAGGTGTATCTTGTGATCATGTGTGAGGTGTATCTTGTGATCATGTGTGAGGTGTATCTTGTGATCATATGTGAGGTGTATATGGTGATCATATGTGAGGTGTATCTTGTGATCATGTGTGAGGAGTATCTTGTGATCATATGTGAGGTGTATATTGTGATCATGTGTGAGGTGTATCTTGTGATCATATGTGAGGTGTATATTGTGATCATGTGTGAGGTGTATCTTGTGATCATGTGTGATGTGTATCTTTATGTGAGGTGTATCTTGTAATGATGTGTGAGGTTTATCTTTTGATCATATGTGAGGTGTATCTTATGATCATGTGTGAGGTGTATCTTGTGATCATATGTGAGGTGTATCTTCTGATCATATGTGAGGTGTATATTGTGATCATGTGTGAGGTGTATCTTGTGATCATGTGTGATCTTTGTGTGAGGTGTATCTTGTAATGATGTGTGAGGTTTATCTTTTGATCATATATGAGGTGTATCTTGTGATCATGTGTGAGGTGTATCTTGTGATCATATGTGAGGTGTATCTTCTGATCATGTGTGAAGTGTATCTTGTGATCATATATGAGGTGATCTTGTGATCATGTGTGCGGTGATCCTGTGATCATATGTGAGGTGTATCTTGTGATCATGTGTGAGGTGTATCTTGTGATCATATGTGAGGTGTATCTTGTGATCATATGTGAGGTGTATCTTGTGATCATATGTGAAAGTGTATCTTGTGATCATATGTGAGGTGTATCTTGTGATCATGATCATATGTGAGGTGTATCTTGTGATCATATTTGAGGTGTATCTTGTGATCATGTGTGAAGTGTATCTTGTGATCATATGTGAGGTGTATCTTGGGATCATGTGTGAGGTGCATCTTGTGATCATATGAGAAATGTATCTTGTGAACATATGTGAAGTGTATCTTGTGATCATATGGGAGGTGTATCTTGTATCTCCATAAATACACGGAAGAATTCAGCGCAAATTACGTGTATTTATAGACCACCACCGAACCGGAAAAATATGTTTACAACTGCAGATTTTCTTAATGAATTTGATGAATTTTTATTATCTGAAATTTCTCATGGAAGGACACCATGCTCATTGGAGACTTTAACCTCCATTTTAATTCAAACAACCCAGACACCAAAATAATGAATGATATACTTGAAAATAATAAAATGACCCAACACGTGACATCACGAACACACCGTAAAGGCCACATTCTGGATTGGGTGATAACTTCTAAAAGTTTTCCCATTCACCTGCCCATATCAAATATGGACAAATTAATATCAGACCACACTGTCCTTCATTTCGTCGTGGGTCTTCCAAATGTTCAAAAACATGTCAAGTCAGTCACATCAAGAGACTTTAAGAAAGTGAACTTTGACGCCCTGAGAAAGGACTTTGCCCAATGCGTCTCAGGTACGAACAGCAACCTGCCAGCCGCGACAATTCTGCACCAACTTCGAGAAGTCATCGATCTCCATGCTCCTGAATCCACCCGAAGAGTCGTTGAGAGGAAACCGTCGCCCTGGTTTGACGAGGAGCTGAAAGTCAAGAAACGTAGGAGACGAGCAGAAAGAAAATGGCTCAAGTCAGGAACCAATATCGATAAGGAAATATATATCAGTCAAAAGAACTCTGTTAACCAACTCTCTAGAAAAGCCAAACAAACTTTTTTTCTGACAAATTCAAAAAGGCTCATAGTTCCAAAGATTTTTTTAGACTTTCGAATGAACTTTTAGGAAAAAGTACTTCAAATCCATTGCCAAATAATGTATCAGAAGAAGAGCTTCCCGACACATTTGGTAAATTTTTCTGTGAAAAAATAGAAAAATTAGAAACGATTTTGGCAATTCTTACAACGCTGAGCATTCCACTTTCTCGGGGAGGGAACTTAACCTATTCAAAGAAACTTCTGTTGATGAAGTCCATAAAATGAATTTGTCTTCCTCTACTAAATCAAGTGAATTAGATCATGTTCCAACTAATGTATTGAAATTATGCCTGCATTAAATACTTCCTGCCATTGTCAATATCATTAATATGTCTTTGACCACAGGAACTGTACCAGACATTTTTAAAGTCGCCATTATCAAACCTCTATTACAAAAGTCAAATCTTGATCCAAGTATCCTCAAAAGTTTCAGGCCAGTTTCTAATCTACCATTTATATCCAAAATCCTTGAAAAGATAGTCTTAAAACAGATAATGGGACATCTTGAGATCAATGGCCTCCAGGAGGTCTTTCAGTCAGCCTATAAGGCAAACCACAGCACAGAGACTGCTCTTGTGCATGTCATTAATGACCTTCTGGACACCGTTGACAACGGTTTCCCTATCGATCTTGAATTTACTCGATTTATCAGCTGCTTTCGACATAATTGATCATGACATTTTGATAAAAAGACTTGAAATTACATACGGAATGTCTGGTACCGTACTAAAGTGGTTAAAATCTTACCTGTCACAGAGAAAGCAAGTTATAGTCACAAACAAAAAGAAATCAAATGAATATCATCTAACCTGTGGGGTTCCTCAGGGATCAGTTCTAGGATGTGTCCTTTTGTCCTCTACATCGGATCACTTTCAGAAATAGGTCTTAAACACAACATTTCCTATCACCAGTATGCAGATGAGATACACGAATCTATGTTACCAACCTTGATAAACATTCCCCAAGTCCATCACCTTTAATAAATGTTAGTGAAATGTGTATCATGGAAATAAAGACTGGATGAAAGCAAATAAACTCAAGCTAAATGAAGATAACACAGAAGTAATGATTGTTGGTAATAAAAAGAAGCTAAAAGATGTAAAATCTCAAGATCTTAAAATGTATTTGGGTGGCATAATTGTTCATACTGTTGATACAGTAAATAATTTGGGGACGATGCTTGATTGTTCACTATCCATGGACTGCCAACTAAATTATGTGCAAGATTATGATATTTGAATTAAAGAAAATATCTGCAATAAGACCCTTTTTATCCCCTGAAATGACCAAGAAACTTGTTGTTGCCTTAATATTTTCCAAGTTAGATTACTGCAATGCATTACTGTTTGGCCTGCTAATAATAAAATTAGAAAATTGCAAATCATCCAGAATCATGCTGCAATGCTCATTTTCAAAAACGCAAAGGAGAAAATGTATCCCCTCTTTTGACAGAGCTTCATTGGCTTAAAGCTGAACAAAGGATAAAGTTCAAAGCATCAGTTCTGGTCTATAGATGCCTTGACGGATCAGCCCCCCCCCCCTTTATCTTTCCGACCTGATTTCTAAATATCACAGCCAAGATCACTAAGATCCTCAGTAGACTCCACTCGTTTCGTTACCCCTCTAAAACGCACAAAAATGGGCGAGAGGTCATTTTTTTCCTTCGGTTCACTTACGTGGAACGCATTGCCAATAACATCAGACAGGCAGATAATATTTCTATTTTCAAGAAAAAGTTAAAAATGCACTATTTCTCTGAGCAATTTTGCTATTTGGCTTGATGATTTTGTGTCTAAATAATATACTTTACATTTAATACCAATATGAATATCACTATGATATGTGTGTATATATGTGTATATGTATGTATGTGTATGTTTATGTATATATATATATATATATATATTATATATATCCATATATATATATATGTATGATTTTATGTATATATCCACGGACAACATGTTGATTGATGTCTCATGTACCCTACGTATTTCTAAATCAACTAATTAGTTCTATGCCATACGTTTAATTGCAGTCATGTAATTCATGTAATTCTAGTCTTTGGTTTCAATGCCTTTATATTCTAAGATGTAATCTAATTTTTAACCATAAATGACTATGATTTGTATCAATGTTTTTACTATGAACTACATGATATATGTGTAATCTATGGATGTTTAATATATTGTAAAGCGCTTGGAGCCTCTTTTGGGATTAAGCGCTCTATAAGTGTTTAGTATTATTATTATATTATTTATCATGTGAGGTGTATTTGTGATCATGTGTGAGGTGTATCTTGTGATTATGTGTGAGGCGTATCTTGTGATCATGTGTGAGGTCTTGTGATCATGTGTGAGGTGTATCTTGTGATCATGTGTGAGTATCTATGTGTGAGGCGTATCTTGTGATCATGTGTGAGGTGTGAGGTGTATCTATGTGTGAGGCGTATCTTGTGATCATGTGTGATGTATCTATGTGTGAGGCGTATCTTGTGATCATGTGTGAGGTGTATCTATGTGTGAGGCGTATCTTGTGATCAAGTGTGAGGTGTATCTTTATGTGTATCTATGTGTGTGAGATGTGACTTCAGATCATGTGAGAGTGTGAGGTGTATCTTGTGATCATGTGTGAGGTGTATCTTGTGATCATGTGAGGCTATGTATCTTGTGATCATGTGTGTGATGTGTATCTATGTGAGATGTATCTTGTGATCATGTGTGAGGTGTATATTGTGATCATGTGTGAGGTGTATCTATGTGTGAGGTGTATCTTGTGATCATGTGTGAGGTGTATCTATGTGTGAGGCGTATCTTGTGATCATGTGTGAGGTGTATCTATGTGTGAGGTGTATCTTTGATCATGTGTGAGGTGTATCTATGTGTGAGGGTATCTTGTGATCATGTGTGAGGTGTATCTATGTGTAAGGTGTATCTTGTGATCCTGTGTGAGGTGTATCTTGTGATCATGTGAGGTGTATCTATGTGTGTGTATCTTGTGATCATGTGTGAGGTGCATCTATTTGTGTGTATCTTGTGAGGCATATCTTGTGATCAGAGGTGTATCTATGTGTGTGAGTGTATCTTGTGATCATGTGTGAGGTGCATCTATGATCATCTGTGAGGTGTGTATCTAGGTGTGGCATATCTTGTGATCATGTGTGAGGTGTATCTTGTGATCATGTGTGAGGTGTATCTATCATGTGTGAGGTGTATCTTGTGATCAGGTGTGAGGTGTATCTTGTGATCATGTGTGAGGTGTATCTATGTGTGAGGTGTATCTTGTGATCATGTGAGGTGTATCTATGTGAGGTGTGTCTTGTGATCATGTATGATCATGTGTGAGGTGTATCTATGTGATCATGTGTGAGGTGTATCTGTGTGAGGTGTATCTTGTGATCATGTGTGAGGTGTATCTATGTGTGAGGCGTGTATCATGTGTGATCATGTGAGAGGTGTATCTTGTGATCATGTGAGGTGATCTATGTGTGAGGTGTATCGTGTGATCATGTGTGAGGGTGTATCTGTGATCATGTGTGAGGTGTATCTTGTGATCATGTGTGAGGCGTATCGTGTGATCATGTGTGAGTGTATCTTGTGATCATGTGTGAGGCGTATCTTGTGATCATGTGTGAGGCGTATCTTGTGATCATGTGTGAGGGTGTATCTGTGATCAGGTGAGGTGTATCTTGTGATCATGTGTGAGGTGTATCTTGTGATCAGATCATGTGTGAGGTGTATCTTGTGATCATGTGTGAGGTGTATCTTGTGATCATATGTGAGGTGTATCTTGTGATCATATGATGTATCTTGTGATCATGTGATCATGTGTGAGGCCTATCTTGGGATCATGTGTGAGGTATATCTCGTGATCATGTGTAGGTGTAAACTATGTGTGAGGTATATCTCGTGATCATGTGTAAGGTGTAACTATGTGTGAGGTGTATCTTGTGATCATGTGTGAGGCGTATCTTGTGATCATGTGAGGTATATCTCATGATCATGTGTGAGGTGTATCTATGTGTGAGGTGTATCTTGGGATCATGTGTGATAACAAACAGAAGCAGACTTACGAGAAAAAAAAACAAGCGCCTTTGACATTTCTATGAGCATTTGTATGGCATACCACCAGGTTTTATGTCAACTCATGAAATGCTGTTTGCCTGTCACATCTGATAACCTAAGAGTGTCTGCTTGTACTTAATTGGCATTGTTGACGTCATAACGTTGGTGACCATTACGAGTTTGTGTCTCCTAGAGTTGAGATCGGCTTTTCTTGACGTTCACTGTTCAACTTGTAATCTACCTGTAAACATCACTGTAGTCTATAGCTTCAAGTTGATACACCTTTTGTAGTCGGATATGGGTGTTGTTTGAAAGTTTCACCTTCTCTTACAAGGAATTCAATAAGGGCAAAGATAAACAGTGGGGCAAGGAGTATGTCGAAAGTGAAGGAAATGTCATTGAATAGTGTAAAAGCCGCATAAGAACAAAGACGAGACAAATACAACGAATAGACAGAAAAAATAAACCCTGGCCCCCATGAGGATCAAACCCGTGACCTCTGCGTCGGCATCTAGTGCTTCACCACGAAAGGAAAAGCGTGCTACCAACCGAGCTAATTTAATTCATATGCGTACTAGCAAACAAAGCTTTGACCTTTTACTGACCTCACTTGTCTGGGTTCAAACTACAAAGGATGACCAGTCACCACATTGCAAAAACAAACAAAAAACAACGAACAATGACCTTAACCCATTAGCGTTTAAACCGACAAAAAACAACGAACAATGACCTTAACCCGTTAGCGTTTAAACCGACAAAAATAACGAACATTGACCTTAACCGTTAGCGTTTAAACCGACAAAAAAACAAACATTGACTTTAACCCGTTAGCATTTAAATCGACAAAAAAACGAACATTGACTTTAACCCGTTAGCGTTCAAACCGACAAAAAAACCGAACATTGACCTTAACCCGTTAGCGTTTAAACCGACAAATAAAACAAACATTGACCTTAACCGTTAGCGTTTAAACCGACAAAAAAACGAACATTGACCTTAACCCGTTAGCGTTTAAATCGTTAAACCGACAAAAAAAAAAAACGTTGACCTTAACCCGTTAGCGTTTAAACCGACAAAAAAAATGAACAATGACCTTAACCCGTTAGCGTTTAAACCAACAAAAAAAACAAAACAAATGGCAGGCGCAAAATCCTCGCTGAAAGTTCAAAGTCACAGAATCCGACACTGTCCTATCAATACAGGCCCATATTGTTCATGCCGGCCGAAATCGACAAGTGACACTCCTCTTTTTAATTAGCTCTAATTGGTCACATAAATGATGCTATTGTTCTAAATTTAGAATAAAAGAATACAAGATCAAAGGTCAGACTAATGTCTGGACCAATAGAATATACTGTCTTTTGTATGATTAATTTCTAACTATCACAAGTTATCAGCAATTTTAATTGTAAATTAAGTCTGAAGTGTTGCTTTCATTAACGCAATGAAATTTAACTTTCACGGAAGGAAACAGAAACTGTCAGGACAGGGCAGCCTGGAAAAAGATCATTTCGGGCATCTAAACCCATACACCGAAAGGTAGAATGGAGCTGATAAAGAAAGAAAGAGCACAAAATCATATTTTATCACCCGATGGTTTTTGGGAAATTTGTCTGAGAATTTGCACAATAATTAGTGGATGAATTATACATCTAGTAGGAAATGACATTGAATATTGTTAAATCCCCATAGGAACAAAGATGAGATAAATACCAGGAAATGACAGTGCGAGGGTGGGGAAAGAAATGCTGGTCACCATGGAGATCGAACCCACGACCTCTGCGGCGACACCCATCGCCTCACCAAGCAAATGAAGCGTGCTACCAACCTAGCTAATTATAGTTAGTTTTATTGTATTTCTCCAGTCCTTGTTCCTATTGGGGCTTTAATATTTATTTATTCCACGTAATTTCCTTCACTTTGGACACACCCATTGTCTAACTGTCTGTCTTTATACATCTAGTAACAATTCACAGCAGATCGTATTTCAATTACGTGCAAAGATGAACATCCCGGAGAGAGATCGAACTTGACATTTGAGTATAGATTAGTAGTAGAAGTAGGAGATTTCAAGGTGTTTGTAAAAGTTCCAGATTAGCTCATCAAGTAGGCCTACGTCCTTCTAAGACTAGCGAAAGCGTGGAACTTAAAAATGAAGGCCCTGAACTGCATTGGCATGTCTTCGTAAATGATTTAATACCTTTCAATTATAACTGTTGTGAGGGGCGGGAAAGAGAAAAAAAAAGAGGGGGGGAGGAGGGGATTTTTCCGACTTAAAATCTGTTTCTTTCTCATGGCATATGGTACGATTTTTAATGTTTCCCAGACTGCCCTGTAAACAGCCAAGGGATCTTTAACGTGCACAGAATGTTGGGGTGTGCATATGGGACCGGTTTAATCCTCCGTCTCGATGGATTAGGTGTCCATATATCTATCTGGATGGGGAGGGTTGGGGGTGGTTTGCTCGATAAAAGAAATCGAGAAAATTTTTCAAATCGTCGACAGGGCTCGAACCCACTACCTTTTGGTTGAGAGGCCTGGCCGACATCTTCCCTCTGGACTACCGGGTCCCCCATAGAGTTGTCTCAGTCCGCATTAGCCATGGATCATTCAGGCGACATAACCAACCAAAATAAGAAATTACTCAACAGGATAATACAATGTTATCGTTAGGAGAGAGAGTACATTCCCTTTAGCTGTATATTCAGGTAACTGTATGACACTATTTTGGCAACAATCCTGAACTCCACGCTCCTGGGGCTTCCCTTTCACCTCTGTCTCTGTCTCTTTACCTCTGTCTGTCTGTCTGTATCTGTCTCTGCCTGTCTGTCTCTATCTCTAACTTTCTCTTTATCATTTGATCAGGCTGCCCTGTTTATTTTTCTAATTGTAGGTACCATTTTTATGTTTCTAACTTTTTTTTTATATTTCTAGCTGTCTGTTTCCCTTTTCATGTTATAGCTGTCTGTTTCCTTTTTTATATTTCTAGCTGTCTGTTTCCCTTTTTTATATTTCTAGCTGTCTGTTTCCCTTTTTATATTTCTAGCTGTCTGTTTCCCTTTTTTATTTCTAGTTGTCTGTTTCCTTTTTCATATTTCTAGCTGTCTGTTTCCTTTTTATATTTCTAGTTGTCTGTTTCCCTTTTCATGTTTATAGCTGTCTGTTTCCCTTTTATATTTCTAGCTGTCTGTTTCTTTTCATGTTTCTAGCCTGTTTCCTTTTTATATTTCTAGCTGTCTGTTTCCCTTTTATAGCTGTCTGTTCCCTTTTATATTTCTAGTTGTCTGTTCCTTTTTATATTTCTAGCTGTCTGTTTCCTGTTGTCTGTTCCTTTTTATATTTCTAGTTGTCTGTTCCTTTTTATATTTCTAGTTGTCTGTTCCTTTTTATATTTCTAGTTGTCTGTTCCTTTTTATATTTCTAGTTGTCTGTTCCTTTTTATATTTCTAGTTGTCTGTTCCTTTTTATATTTCTAGTTGTCTGTTCCCTTTTATATTTCTAGTCGTCTGTTCCTTTTTATATTTCTAGTTGTCTGTTCCTTTTTTATATTTCTAGCTGTCTGGTCCTTTTTATATTTCTAGTTGTCTGTTCCTTTTTATATTTCTAGCTGTCTGTTTCCCTTTTTATATTTCTAGCTGTCTGTTTCCTTTTTATACTTCTAGTTGTCTATTTCCTTTTTATATTTCTAGCTGTCTGTTTCCCTTTTATATTTCTAGCTGTCTGTTCCCTTTTTATATTTATAGCTGTCGGTTCCCTTTTTTTATATTTCTAGCTGTCTGTTTCCCTTTTATATTTCTAGATGTCTGTTTCCCTTTTTTATATTTCTAGCTGTCGGTTCCTTTTTTATCTTTCTGGCTGTCTCTTCCCTTTTTTATGTTTCTAGCTATCTGTTCCCTTTTTATGTTTCTAGCTATCTGTTCCCGTTTTTATGTTTCTAGCTGTCTGTTCCCTTTTTATGTTTCTAGCTGTCTCTTCCCTTTTTTATGTTTCTAGCTGTCTGTTCCCTTTTTTATCTTTCTAGCTTTTATGTGTTCCCTTTTTTATCGTTCTAGCTGTCTGTTCCCTTATTTATCTTTCTAGCTGTCTGTTCCCTTTTTTATCTTTCTAGCTGTCTCTTCCGTTTTTTATGTTTCTAGCTGTCTGTTCCCTTTTTTACATATCTAGCTATCTGTTCTTTTTTTTTTTTATTATCTTTTTAGCTGACTGTTCCCTTTTTTATGTCTAGCTGTCTGTTCCCTTTATTTTTAGATCTATCTGTCTGTTCCCTTTTCATGTTTCTAGCCTGTCTTTTCCTTTTTTATATTTCTAACTGTCTGTATCCTTTTTTATATTTCTAGCTGTCTGTTTCTTTTTTTTTTACGTTTCTAGCTGTCTGTATTCCTTTTATATTTCTTTGTTTATGTTTCTAACTGTCTTTATCTTTGTTTATGTTTCTAACTGTCTTTATCTTTGTTTATGTTTCTAACTGTCTTTATCTTTGTTTATGTTTCTAAATGTCTTTATCTTTTTTTTATGTTTCTAACTGTCTTTATCTTTGTTTATGTTTCTAACTGTCTTTATCTTTGTTTATGTTTCTAACTGTCTTTATCCTTGTTTATGTTTCTAACTGTCTTTATCCTTGTTTATGTTTCTAACTGTCTTTATCCTTGTTTATGTTTCTAACTGTCTTTATCCTTGTTTATGTTTCTAACTGTCTTTACCCTTGTTTATGTTTCTAACTGTCTTTATCTTTGTTTATGTTTCTAACTGTCTTTACCCTTGTTTATGTTTCTAACTGTCTTTATCCTTGTTTATGTTTCTAACTGTCTTTATCCTTGTTTATGTTTCTAACTATCTTTATCTTTGTTTATGTTTCTAACTGTCTTTACCCTTGTTTATGTTTCTAACTGTCTTTACCCTTGTTTATGTTTCTAACTGTCTTTATCTTTGTTTATGTTTCTAACTGTCTTTACCCTTGTATATGTTTCTAACTGTCTTTACCCTTGCTTTATGTTTCTAACTATCTTTATCTTTGTTTATGTTTCTAACTGTCTTTACCCTTGTTTATGTTTCTAACTATCTTTATCTTTGTTTATGTTTCTAACTGTCTTTACCCTTGTTTATGTTTCTAACTATCTTTATCTTTGTTTATGTTTCTAACTGTCTTTACCCTTGTTTATGTTTCTAACTGTCTTTACGCCTGGTTTATGTTTCTAACTGTCTTTACCCGTGGTTTATGTTTTTAACTGTCTTTATCATTGTTTATGTTTCTAGTTGTCTGTGACCTTGTTTATGTTTCTAACTGTTTGTACCCCTTGTTTATGGTTTTAACTGTCTTGATCATTGTTTATGTTTTTAACTATCTTTATCCTTGTTTATTTTTTAACTGTCTTGATCACTGTTTATGTTTAACTATCTTTATCCTTGTTTATTTTTAACTGTCCGTACCCCTTGTTAATGTTTCTAACTGTCTTTATCCTTGTTTATGTTTTAACTGTTTTTATCATTGTTTATGATTCTAACTGTCTTATCATTGTTTATGTTTCTAACTGTTTTACCCTTGTTTATGTTTTTAACTGTCTTTATCATTGTTTATTTTTCTGTCTTTATCTTGTTTATATTTCTAATTGTCTGGATCTAGTTTATGTTTCTAACTGTCTTTATCTTTGTTTAATGCTTTTTTATGTTTCTAACTGTCTTTATCTTTGTTTTATGTTTTAACTATCTTACTCATGTTTTATGTTTCTAATTGTCTGCACCTGTTTTATGTTTCTAACTGTCTTTACCCTTGTTTATGTTTCTATCTATCTTTATCCTTGTTTTATGTTTTTAAATTCTTTATTGATTTATGTTTTTAACTGTCTTTACCCTTGTTTTATGTTTCTAACTGTCTTTATCTTTGTTGGTGTTTCTATCTGTCTTTATCCTTGTTTATGTTTTTAACTGTGTTTATCCCTGGTTTATGTTTTTTAACTGTCTTTATCTTGTTTTATGTTTTAACTGTCTTTACCCCTGATTTATGTTTCTAACTATCTTTACCCCTGTTTATGTTTCTAACTGTCTTCACCCCTGTTTATGTTTCTAACTATCTTCACCCCTGTTTTATGTTTTCTAACTATCTTCACCCCTGTTTTATGTTTCTAATTATCTTCACCCCTAATTTATGTTCTAACTATCTTCACCCCTGTTTTATGTTTTTAACTATCTTCCCCCTGTTTTATGTTTCTAACTATCTTCACCCTGTTTTATGTTTTTAACTATCTTCACCCCTGTTTATGTTTCTAACTGTCTTTATCTGTTTTTAACTTTTGTTTATGTTTCTAACTATCTTTATCCTTGTTTTATGTTTCTAAGTGTCTTCACCCCTGTTTATGTTTCCTAACTGTCTTTATCTTTGTTTATGTTTCTAACTGTCTTTATCCTTGTTTATGTTTCTAACTGTCTTTATCTTTGTTTTATGTTTCTAAATGTCTTTATCCTTGTTTTATGTTTCTAACTGTCTTTATCCTTGTTTTTTATGTTTCTAACTGTCTTTACCTTTGTTTATGTTTCTAAATGTCTTTACCCTTGTTTATGTTTCTAACTGTCTTTATCTTTGTTTTATGTTTCTAACTGTCTTTACCCCTTGTTTATGTTTCTAACTGTCTTTACCCTTGTTTTATGTTTCTAACTGTCTTTATCCTTGTTTATGTTTCTAACTGTCTGTACCTTTGTTTTATGTTTCTAACTGTCTTTACCCTAAATGTTTTATGTTTCTAACTGTCTGTACCTTTGTTTTATGTTTCTAACTGTCTTTATCCTTGTTTTATGTTTCTAACTGTCTTTACCTTTGTTTATGTTTCTAACTGTCTTTACCCTTGTTTTATGTTTCTAACTGTCTTTACCCTTGTTTATGTTTCTAACTGTCTTTTCCCCTGTTTTATGTTTCTAACTGTCTTTTCCCTTGTTTTATGTTTCTAACTGTCTTTACCCTTGTTTTATGTTTCTAACTATCTTTATCTTTGTTTATGTTTCTAACTGTCTTTTCCTAACTGTCTTTATCCTTGTTTTATGTTTCTAACTGTCTTTTCCCTTGTTTTATGTTTCTAACTGTCTTTTCTCTTATTTTATGTTTCTAACTGTCTTTTCCCTTGTTTATGTTTCTAACTATCTTTATCTTTTTTATGTTTCTAACTGTCTTTATCCTTGTTTATGTTTCTAACTGTTTTATGTTTCTAACTGTCTTTAACCTTGTTTTATGTTTCTAATTGTCTTTTCCCTTGTTTTATGTTTCTAATTGTCTTTACCCTTGGTTTATGTTTTTAACTGTCTTTATCATTGTTTATGTTTCTAGTTGTCTTGACCTTGTTTTATTTCTAACTGTTTGTTCCCCTTGTTTTATGGTTTTAACTGTCTTTATCCTTGTTTATGTTTTAACTATCTTTACCTTGTTTATTTTTAACTGTCTTGATCACTGTTTATGTTTTTACCTTTATCCTGTTTATTTTTAACTGTCCGTACCCCTTGTTTATGTTTCTAACTGTCTTTATCCTTGTTTATGTTTTAACTGTTTTTATCCTTGTTTTATGTTTCTAACTGTCTTTATCATTGTTTTATGTTTCTAACTGTTTTTACCCTTGTTTTATGTTTTTAACTGTCTTTATCATTGTTTTATTTTTTAACCTAATTGTCTGGATCTTGTTTTATGTTTCTAACTGTCTTTACCTTTGTTTTAATGCTTTTAACTGTGTTTATCCTTGTTTTATGTTTTTAACTATCTTTGTTTTATGTTTCTAACTGTCTGCACCCTTGTTTTATGTTTCTAACTGTCTTTACCCTTGTTTATGTTTCTATCTGTCTTTATCCTTGTTTTATGTTTTTAACTGTCTTTACCCTTGTTTATGTTTTAATTGTCTTTACCTTTGTTTATGTTTTTAACTGTTGGTACCCTTGTTTTATGTTTCTAACTGTCTTTTCCCCTGTTTATGTTTTAACTGTCTTTATCCCTGTTTTATGTTTCTAACTGTCTTTACCCCTGTTTTATGTTTCTAACTGTCTTTACCCCTGTTTTATGTTTCTCACTATCTTTTTCCCTGTTTTATGTTTCTAACTATCTTTTCCCCTGTTTTATGTTTCTAACTGTCTTGTCCCTTGTTTTATGTTTCTAACTGTCTTTTCCCTTGTTTTATGTTTCTAACTGTCTTTTCCCCTGTTTTATGTTTCTAACTATCCTTTCTCCTGTTTTATGTTTCTAACTATCTTTTCCTTTGTTTTATGTTTCTAACTGTCTGTAACCTTGTTTTATGTTTCTAACTGTCTTTTCCCTTGTTTTATGTTTCTAACTGTCTTTATCCTTGTTTTATGTTTCTTACTGTGTTTACCCTTGTTTTATATTTCTAATTGTCTTTTCCTTGTTTTATGTTTCTTAACTGTCTTTACCCTTGTTTTATGTTTCTAACTGTCTTTATCCTTGTTTTATGTTTCTTACTGTCTTTACCTTTGTTTTATGTTTCTAACTGTGTTTACCCCTGTTTTATGTTTCTAATTGTCTTTACCCCTGTTTTATGTTTCTAACTGTGTTTACCCTTGTTTTATGTTTCTAACTGTCTTTACCCTTGTTTTATGTTTCTAACTGTCTTTACCCTTGTTTTATGTTTCTAACTTGATTCCTTTTATGGTTTTAACTGTCTTTACCTTGTTTTATGTTTCTAACTGTCTTTACCCTTGTTTTATGTTTCTAACTGTCTGTACCTTTGTTTTATGTTTTTAACTGTCTTTACCCTTGTTTTATGTTTCTAACTGTCTGTACCTTTGTTTTATGTTTCTAACTGTCTTTACCCTTGTTTTATGTTTCTAACTGTCTGTACCTTTGTTTTATGTTTCTAACTGTCTTTACCCTTGTTTTATGTTTCTAACTGTCTTTACCCTTGTTTTATGTTTCTAATTGTCTGTACCTTTGTTTTATGTTTTTAACTGTTGATACCCTTGTTTTATGCTTCTAACTGTCTATTCCCCTGTTTATGTTTGTAACTGTCTGTTCCCCTGTTTTATGTTTCTAACTGGCTTTACCCCTGTTTTATGTTTCTAACCGGCTTTACCCCTGTTTTATGTTTCTCACTGTCTTTTCCCTTGTGTTATTTTTCTAACTGTCTTTTCCCTTGTTATATGTGTCTAACTGTCTTGTCCCTTGTTTCTGTTTTTCTAACTGTCTTTTCCCTTGTTTTATGTTTCTGACTGTCTTTTCCCTTGTTTTATGTTTCTAACTGTCCTTTCCCTTGTTTTATGTTTCTAGCTGTCCTTTCTCTTATTTTATGTTTCTAACTGTCTTTTCCCTTGTTTTATGTTTCTAACTGTCTCTTAACCTTGTTTTATGTTTCTAACTGTCCTTTCCCTTGTTTTATGTTTCTAACTGTCTTTTCACTTGTTTTATGTTTCTAACTGTCTGTACACTTGTTTTATGTTTCTAACTGTCTTTTCCTTGTTTTATGTTTCTAACTGTCTTTTTCCCTTGTTTTATGTTTCTTACTGTCTTTTCCCTTGTTTTATGTTTCTAACTGTCTTTTTCCTTGTTTTATGTTTCTACCTGTCTTTTACCTTGTTTTATGTTTCTAACTGTCTTTTCCCTTGTTTTATGTTTCTAACTGTCTTTTGTTTTATGCCTTGTTTTATGTTTCTAACTGTCTTTTCCCTTGTTTTATGTTTCACTGTCTTTTCCCTTGTTTTATGTTTCTAACTGTCTTTTCCCTTGTTTTATGCTTCACTTATGCACTCTTGTACATGTTCCTAACTGTCTGTAACCTTGTTTATGATTCTTTCAGTTGCTACCATTTTTTCCTCTATCTAACTTTTTTTCCCTTTTTATGTTTCTAACACTTATGCACTCTTGTTTATATTGGTAACTGTCTGTTTGTGGTTCTAACTGTCTTTACACTTTTTTTACTGTCTGTAGCCTTTTTCATGTTTCTAAGCGTTTGTACACTTTTTCATGTTTCTAACCGTTTGTACACTTTTTCATGTTTCTGTCTGCTCTTTTATTCACATATCTAACTGTCTTTACCTTACCCTTTTTGTGTTTCTGTCTATATCTTTTTTATGTTTCTGTCTATATCCTTTTTATGTTTCTGTCTATATCCTTTTTCATGTTTCTGTCTCTACCCTTTTTCATGTTTCTGTCTATATCTTTTTCATGTTTCTGTCTATATCCTTTTTATGTTTCTGTCTCTACCCTTTTTTATGTTTCTGTCTGTATCCTTTTTTTATGTTTCTGTCTCTACCCTTTTTTATGTTTCTGTCTCTACCCTTTTTATGTTTCTGTCTCTACCCTTTTTATGTTTCTGTCTCTACCCTTTTTTATGTTTCTGTCTCTACCCTTTTTTATGTTTCTGTCTCTACCCTTTTTTATGTTTCTGTCTCTACCCTTTTTTATGTTTCTGTCTCTACCCTTTTTATGTTTCTGTCTCTACCCTTTTTTATGTTTCTGTCTATATCTTTTTATGTTTCTGTCTATATCCTTTTTTGTTTCTGTCTCTACCCTTTTTATGTTTCTGTCTCTACCCTTTTTTATGTTTCTGTCTGGATCATTGTTTATGTTTCTGTCTCTACCCTTTTTATGTTTCTGTCTCTACCCTTTTTATGTTTCTGTCTGGATCATTGTTTATGTTTCTGTCTCTACCCTTTTTTATGTTTCTGTCTCTACCCTTTTTTATGTTTCTGTCTCTACCCTTTTTTATGTTTCTGTCTCTACTCTTTTTTATGTTTCTGTCTCTACCCTTTTTTATGTTTCTGTCTGGATCATTGTTTATGTTTCTGTTTGTACCTTTTATGTTTCCGTCTCTACCCTTTTTATGTTTCTGTCTCTACCCTTTTTTATGTTTCTGTCTGGATCATTGTTTTTGTTTCTGTCTGTACGTTTTTATGTTTCTGTTTGTACGTCTTTTATGTTTCTGTTTGTACCTTTTTATGTTTCTGTCTCTACCCTTTTTTATGTTTCTGTCTGGATCATTGTTTATGTTTCTGTTTGTACCTTTTTTATGTTTCTGTCTCTACCCTTTTTTATGTTTCTTTCTGGATCATTGTTTATGTTTGTTTCTGTATCTTTT
>JAXRKP010002067.1:70003-72120 GCA_037039925.1 Doris montereyensis
GAGAGAGAGAGAGACAGACAGACAGACAGACAGACAGACAGACAGACAGACAGACAAAATGACAGACGAGCAGACAGTGAAAAGAGAAAGAGAGCAAAAAGATGTACACTATTAAGCAAAGAAAAAGACACATCCATGTGTTAAAAGATTATATAAAATTAATAGAATAAAAATACTAATGTTCCTTCAAAGCCATGAAGGCGCAGAGAGCCAAAGCTTATTCCAGTTCCTATAACGTGAAGTGGAACAGGAGACAATAATCACCACCTGACCAGGAGGCTAGTTTGACGCATGATTTTACTCCCAATCTAGTACTTGTACCCATTTGCACCTGGGTGAGTTGGGAAAATGCGTGACAAGTGTCCTTCCAAAGGAATAGAACGTTGGACCTAGCTTTACTAGGATTCGAACTAGGGATCTCATGATCACAGGTCCGGCAACATATCAGCTCGGCCACCGATGCCACCCATTTATAGAATACGTTTGAACAAACTGCAAACTGACCAGTTGTACAGGTCGCAGTGGATGCTCAAAGATGCAAGTCTGCACATTCATTTGTGTGTATTGGCTTCAGCTTATGTGTGTTTGGATTGGAGGTAGAAAAGGGTAAACATGCACATAACGCAAGCCAATCGTGTTCTTTTTTAATTTGGTTTTCTAGAAATGTGATGGAGGTTACTTAGAGATTTTTCGTTTTGAAGTTGTCCAAAATAGCTGACGTCTGTCTTTTTTCCATGCGTATAAAAGCGTTAGATTTGTAAGACTTGCTTCATTTCCAAAAAGCTGTCATCCTTGGATCCTATTCGCTTACCCATTGTAAGTAGCATGTGCTCTGTTGTTTTAAAACTGATTTCAACAAGAAATTTTGTGGCGTTTGCGGCCAAGTGGTTAGGCTGCCGGACTGGGGATCACGAAGGTCTCGATTCTAATCCTAGCAAAGCCAGGTCCAATGTTGTGTTCCTTGAAAATGACACTAACATGACCGCCCCCAAACGTACACTCTGTCAAGGTGCAAATGATTACAAGCAACAGCTTGAGAGTAACAGCCTGCGTCAGAATAGCGTCTTGGCCAGGAGGTAATTATTTTCGCCTGGTCCCGCATCACGCCATAGAAATTGGGATAATAAGCTCTGGCTCTGGCTCTTTGACCCTTAAAGGCCTTGAAGGAACATTACGTTATTAATATAAAGTGCTGTAGTTTCAAAATACAGAAATACCTTTTAAGCAGACCGAGTGATGCAAACAGATATGGCATTCGATATATGTATTCAGCTCATAGTCAGAATTGTTCTTGCTATACGGTCAGTATTTTTGTTATATTGAAAGGCGAACTTATAGTAATTCACAAATTCCGTGTTTCTCTCTGCCTCCGTTTCTGTCATTGCCTCTTTCTCTGTCTCTCTCGCTGTCTCTGTCTCTGTCTCTGCTTTTGTCTGTCTGTCTGTCTGTCTCTGTCTGTATGTCTGTCTGTCTCTCCCAGTCTCACTCTCTGTCTGTCTGTCTGTCTATCTCTCTGTCTCTGTCTGCCTGTCTGTCTCTGTCTGTCTGCTTGTCTGTCTGTCTGTCTCTGTCTGTCTGTCTAGAGAGCCACACACTCAGAGATGCACATGTATAAAAGACATTTGAAAAGTAAAGAAGAATGCAAGCCTCTGGTATTTCACATATAACAAAACTGAGTACCAACCCATCCTGGAACAATTAGAATGGATACCTGAGATTAAAAGGGTAAAAACTTGCATCTTTTGTCGGAACTTGGATTAAGCATATTAATCTTTCTACCGGAAGATCTCTTCACAAATACATACTAATTACTCAGAAATCTTTTCTTCTCATGAAACGATTTAAACCTCGGCTGAAAATGACAATTTGAAAGAACAGCAGTCGGCATTGAAATAGTTTTACGGGTTTAACGTAGATTCTCCGTTAATCAATTTTGGATTTTTCTTTCTTCCTTTGTGTTCACAGACTTGGCCAACTACATTCAACAGAATTGTGCCAGTAATCCCAGCGGTAACAACAGTCAGGCATTCCACATCCACCATCCTAACTACTGTAACGCTTTCTTCACATGTGACCCACCAAATGGCCATTACCAGTGTACTTTCTGTGGCGAAGGA
>JAXRKP010002068.1:5000-70000 GCA_037039925.1 Doris montereyensis
CTTTGAAATCGGTGACAGGCTGGCAGCCGGTGGCTTTCCTATCGTCTGCCGGCTAGTTGGCTCTCGTCGGGGAGACAGGTGGCTTACTTTAGGACTCCATCGTCTGTTTTAGTTTGAGGGATGGACGCGCTTCTGAGAGGAAGGCAAGACAAACAGATTATTGTAACAGCACAACTCTATCCCATGATTAACGTTGTGAAAGTAAGGGGTCGGGGAAGTTAACGAAGAATGACTGTTGAACAGTTACTGTGATGGTAAACAGATTATAATAATGTACAGTAAAGATAAAGATGGATCTATAGTACGTATCCCCGCACAAGTGCATGCTCACTGACTTACAACATTTATCCCCCAGCAGGCCATTTCATTCAAAATCCTTCTCAACTCCCGAGGAGGTAAACATACAGTACACAAACCTGTTAGGCCGTTCATGTTAACGCTCAGACTAGAGCTTTCTCTACCTATATTTGGGTACTCATTTATACCTGAGTCAAGTGGGGAAATTAGAATGAAGTAACTTTACTAAGTTGTGAAAAAAACACACCACCTGTGCCAGCTGTGGGGCTCGAACCCACGTCGTCGTGATTACCGGCTCACAACACTACTAAGGTTCAGCTAGAACGCCTCAGCTCACAACACTATTAAGGTTCAGCTAGAACGCCTCAGCTCACAACACTATTAAGGTTCAGCTAGAACGCCTCAGCTCACAACACTATTAAGGTTCAGCTAGAACGCCTCGGCTCACAACACTATTAAGGTTCAGCTAGAACGCCTCAGCTCACAACACTAAGGTTCAGCTAGAACGCCTCAGCTCACAACACTACTAAGGTTCAGCTAGAACGCCTCAGCTCACAACACTACTAAGGTTCAGCTAGAACGCGTCATTGGCGTAAGATTGACAGGTATCATTGCTGGAGACCACGGTTTAGGGCATTGGGTGTACAAAGCTCATAACTTACTTGAAGCCTATCGTTCTTTAAAATTGACACGGCTCACCACACAATTATATTATAACGTCGTAACAGGTATGTTTACGGTTTAGCGGCGTAAAAGAAAGTGGGCAGGTGGGGTGGGGGTGGGGAGGGTTGTTCAGGGTAGGGATTGTTGATATATTCCTTCATTCTCACCTCTAAATGTAGATTTAAGTCGATACCTATATCGAGTACAAATTTGACCCACATTTTTACGCCGCTAAACCATAAAATTACCTCACAACATATTAGTTGTTTTTCATAATATATTAGTTCAGAAATGCAGCAGTTTGTAGTATTCACAGGGGATTTCTTCCATGGCTTCTGGTACCACGGCTACTCCTACTCCTGCTGCTACTTTTACCTTTAATACCATGCAGTGCTACAACAGGCACGACTACCATTACTTCTACCACCACCACCACAACTATATGGTAAGTAATGGCAAACTACTGCACTTTTACCGTATGTCTAGAAACATCAGGACTCTACTCTTGGTTACCCCACGCTCATACCTGAGTTTGAGACCTGGTTTATTTTACACATGTGTCATGTGGGTGTATTGAGTTTGGGACCTGGTTTATTTTACACATGTGTCATGTGAGTATATTGAGTTTGGGACCTAGTTTATTTTACACATGTGTCATGTGGGTATAATGAGTGTGGGACCTAGTTTATTTTACACATGTGTCATGTGGGTGTATTGAGTGTGGGACCTAGTTTATTTTACACATGTGTCATGTGTGTGTATTGAGTTTGGGACCTGGTTTATTTTACACATGTGTCATGTGGGGGTCTTGAGTTTGGGATCTGATTTATTTTACACATGTGTCATGTGGGCATATTGAGTTTGGGACCTAGTTTATTTTACACATGTGTCATCTGTGTGTATTGAGTTTGGGACCTGGTTTATTTTACACATGTGTCATGTGGGTGTATTGAGTTTGGGACCTAGTTTATTTTACACATGTGTCATGTGGGTATATTGAGTGTCGGACCTAGTTTATTTTACACATGTGTCATGTTGGTATATTGAGTGTGGGACCTAGTTTATTTTACACATGTGTCATGTGGGTATATTGAGTGTCAGAGTTAGTTTATTTTACACATGTGTCATGTGGGTGTATTGAGTTTGGGACCCGTTTATTGTACACATGTGTCATGTTGGTGTATTGAGTTTGGGACCTGGTTTATTTTACACATGTGTCATGTGGGTGTATTGAGTTTGGGACCTGGTTTATTTTACACATGTGTCATGTGGGGGTATTGAGTGTGGGACCTGGTTTACTTTACACATGTGTCATGTGGGTGTATTGAGTTTGGGACCTAGTTTATTTTACATGTGTCATGTGGGTGTATTGAGTTTGGGACATGGTTTATTTTACACATGTGTCATGTGGGTGTATTGAGTTTGGGACTTGGTTTTTGTTTTACACTTTTACACTTGTGTCATGGGTGTATTGGGTTTGGGACTTGGTTTATTTTACACATGTGTCATGTGGGTGTATTGAGTTTGGGACCTAGTTTATTTTACACATGTGTCATGTGGGCGTATTGAGTTTGGGATCTAGTTTATTTTACACATGTGTCATGTGGGTGTATTGAGTATGGGACCTGGTTTCTTTTACACATGTGTCATGTGGGTGTATTGAGTTTGGGACCTGGTTTATTTTACACATGTGTCATGTGGGTGTATTGAGTTTGGGACTTGGTTGATTTTACACATGTGTCATGTGGGTGTATCGACTTTGGGACCTAGTTTATTTTACACATGTATCATGTGGGTATATTGAGTGTGGGACCTAGTTTATTTTACACATGTGTCATGTGGGTATATTGAGTGTGGGACATAGTTTATTTTACACATGTGTCATGTGGGTGTATTGAGTTTGGGACCTGGTTTTATTTTACACATGTGTCATGTGGGTGTATTGAGTTTGGGACTTGGTTTATTTTACACATGTGTCATGTGGGTCTATTGAGTTTGGAACCTGGTTTATTTTACACATGTGTCATGTGGGGGTATTGAGTTTGGGACCTGGTTTATTTTATGCATGTGTCATGTGGGTATATTGAGTTAGGGACCTAGTTTATTTTACACATGTGTCATATGGGTATATTGAGTGTGCGACCTAGTTTATTTTACACAAGTGTCATGTAGGTGTATTGAGTTTGGAACCTGGTTTATTTTACACATGTGTCATGTGGGGGTATTGAGTTTGGGACCTGGTTTATTTTACGCATGTGTCATATGGGTATATTGAGTTTGAGACCTGCTTTATTTTATACATGTGTCAAATGGGGGTATTGAGTTTAGGACCTGGTTTATTTTACACATGTGTCATGTGGGTATATTGAGTGTGGGAGCCAGTTTATTTTACGCATGTGTCATGTGGGTGTATTGAGTTTGGGACCTGGTTTATTTCACACATGTGTCATGTGGGTATATTGAGTTTCAGACCTGCTTTATTTTATACATGTGTCAAATGGGGGTATTGAGTTTAGGACCTGGTTTATTTTACACATGTGTCATGTGGGTATATTGAGTGTGGGAGCTAGTTTATTTTACACATGTGTCATGTGGGTATATTGAGTGTGGGACCTAGTTTATTTTACACATGTGTCATGTGGGTGTATTGAGTTTGGGATTTGGTTTATTTTACACACGTGTCATGTGGAGGTATTGAGTTTGAGACCTGATTTATTTTACACATGTGTCATGTGGGTATATTGAGTTTGGGATCTGGTTTATTTTACACATGTGTTATGTGGGTGTATGGAGTTTGGGACCTGATTTATTTTACACATGTGTCATGTGGGTGTATTGAGTTTGGGACCTAGTTTATTTTACACATGTGTCTTGTGGGTGTATTGAGTTTGAGACTTGGTTTCTTTTAGATATGTGTCATGTGAGTGTATTGAGTTTGGGACATGGTTTATTTTACACATGTGTCATGTGGGTGTATTGAATTTGGGACCTATTTTATTTTACACATGTGTCATGTGGGTATATTGAGTGTGGGACCTAGTCTATTTTACACATGTGTCATGTGGGTGTATTGAGTTTGGGACCTGGTTTATTTTGACACATGTGTCATGTGGGGGTATTGAGTTTGGGACCTGGTTTATTTTACACATGTGTCATGTGGGGATATTGAGTTTGAAACCTGCTTTATTTTATACATGTGTCAAATGGGGGTATTGAGTTTAGGAACTGGTTTATTTTACACATGTCTCATATGGGTATATTGAGTGTGGGAGCTAGTTTATTTTACACATGTGTCATGTGGGTATATTGAGTGTGGGACCTAGTTTATTTTACACATGTGTCATGTGGGTGTATTAAGTTTGGGACCTGGTTTATTTTACACATGTGTCATGTGGGGGTATTGAGTTTGGGACCTGGTTTATTTTACGCATGTGTCATGTGGATATATTGAGTTAGGGACCTAGTTTATTTTACACATGTGTCATATGGGTATTTTGAGTGTGCGACCTAGTTTATTTTACACAAGTGTCATGTGGGTGTATTGAGTTTGGAACCTGGTTTATTTTACACATGTGTCATGTGGGGGTATTGAGTTTGGGACCTGGTTTATTTTACGCATGTGTCATATGGGTATATTGAGTTTGAGACCTGCTTTATTTGATACATGTGTCAAATGGGGTATTGAGTTTAGGACCTGGTTTATTTTACACATGTGTCATGTGGGTATATTGAGTGTGGGAGCTAGTTTATTTTATGCATGTGTCATGTGGGTGTATTGAGTTTGGGACCTGGTTTATTTCACACATGTGTCATGTGGGTATGTTGAGTTTGAGACCTGCTTTATTTTATACATGTGTCAAATGGGGGTATTGAGTTTAGGACCTGGTTTATTTTACACATGTGTCATGTGGGTATATTGAGTGTGGGAGCTAGTTTATTTTACACATGTGTCATGTGGGTATATTGAGTCTGGGACCTAGTTTATTTTACACATGTGTCATGTGGGTGTATTGAGTTTGGGATTTGGTTTATTTTACACATGTGTCATGTGGGTATATTGAGTTTGGGATCTGGTTTATTTTACACTTGTGTTATGTGGGTGTATTCAGTTTGGGACCTGATTTATTTTACACATGTGTCATGTGGGTGTATTGAGTTTGGGACCCGGTTTATTTTACACATGTGTCATGTGGGGGTATTGAGTTTAGGACCTGATTTATTTTACACATGTCTCATGTGAGTATATTGAGTTTGGCACCTGGTTTATTTTATACATGTGTTATGTGGGTGTATTGAGTGTGGGACCTAGTTTATTTTACTCATGTGTCATGTGGGTGTATTGAGTTTGGGACCTGGTTTATTTTACGCATGTGTCATGTGGGGGTATTGAGTTTGGGACCTGATTTATTTTACACATGTGTCATGTGAGTATATTGAGTTTGGCACCTGGTTTATTTTACACATGTGTTATGTGGGTGTATTGAATTTGGGACCTAGTTTATTTTACACATGTGTCATGTGGGTGTATTGAGTTTGGGACCTAGTTTATTTTACACATGTGTCATGTGGGTATATTGAGTGTGGGACCTAGTCTATTTTACACATGTGTCATGTGGGTGTATTGAGTTTGGGACCTGGTTTATTTTACACATGTGTCATGTGGGTGTATTGAGTTTGGGACTTGGTTTATTTTACACATGTGTCATGTGGGTGTATTGAGTTTGGGATCCGGTTTATTTTACACATGTGTCATGTGGGGGTATTGAGTTTGGGACCTGATTTATTTTACATATGTGTCATGTCGGTATATTGAGTTTGAGACCTGCCTTATTTTATACATGTGTCAAATGAGGATATTGAGTTTAGGACCTGGTTTATTTTACACATGTGTCATGTGGGTATATTGAGTGTGGGAGCTAGTTTATTTTACACATGTGTCATGTGGGTATATTGAGTGTGGGACCTAGTTTATTTTACACATGTGTCATGTGGGGTGTATTGAGTTTGGGACCTGGTTTATTTTACACATGTGTCATGTGGGGGTATTGAGTTTGGGACCTGATTTATTTTACATATGTGTCATGTGGGTATATTGAGTTTGGGAACTGGTTTATTTTACGCATGTGTCATGTGGGTGTATTGAGTTTGGGACCTGGTTTATTTCACACATGTGTCATGTGGGTACACTGAGTTTGAGACCTGCTTTATTTTATACATGTGTCAAATGGGGGTATTGAGTTTAGGACCTGGTTTATTTTACACATGTGTCATGTGGGTATATTGAGTGTGGGAGCTAGTTTATTTTACACATGTGTCATGTGGGTATATTCAGTGTGGGACCTAGTTTATTTTACACATGTGTCATTTGGGTGTATTGAGTTTGGGACCTGGTTTATTTTACGCATGTGTCATGTGGGGGTATTGAGTTTGGGACCTGATTTATTTTACACATGTGTCATGTGGGTATATTGAGTTTGGGACCTGGTTTATTTTACACATGTGTCATGTGGGTGTTTTGAGTTTGGGACCTGGTTTATTTTACACATGTGTCATGTGGGTGTATTGAGTTTGGGACCTAGTTTATTTTACACATGTGTCATGTTGGTGTATTGAGTTTGGGATTGTTTATTTTACACATGTGTCATGTGGGTATATTTATTTTGGGATCTGGTTTATTTTATACTTGTGTTATGTGGGTGTATTCAGTTTTGGATCTGATTTATTTTACACATGTGTCATGTGGGTGTATTGAGTTTGGGACCCGGTTTATTTTACACATGTGTCATGTGGGGGTATTGAGTTTGGGACCTGATTTATTTTACACATGTGTCATGTGAGTATATTGAGTTTGGCACCTGGTTTATTTTACACATGTGTTATGTGGGTGTATTGAGTGTGGGACCTAGTTTATTTTACTCATGTGTCATGTGGGTATTGAGTTTGGGACCTGGTTTATTTTACGCATGTGTCATGTGGGGGTATTGAGTTTGGGACCTGATTTATTTTACACATGTGTCATGTGAGTATATTGAGTTTGGCACCTGGTTTATTTTACACATGTGTTATGTGGGTGTATTGAATTTGGGACCTAGTTTATTTTACACATGTGTCATGTGGGTGTATTGAGTTTGGGACCTAGTTTATTTTACACATGTGTCATGTGGGTATATTGAGTGTGGGACCTAGTCTATTTTACACATGTGTCATGTGGGTGTATTGAGTTTGGGACCTGGTTTATTTTACACATGTGTCATGTGGGTGTATTGAGTTTGGGACTTGGTTTATTTTACACATGTGTCATGTGGGTGTATTGAGTTTGGGATCCGGTTTATTTTACACATGTGTCATGTGGGGGTATTGAGTTTGGGACCTGATTTATTTTACATATGTGTCATGTCGGTATATTGAGTTTGAGACCTGCCTTATTTTATACATGTGTCAAATGAGGATATTGAGTTTAGGACCTGGTTTATTTTACACATGTGTCATGTGGGTATATTGAGTGTGGGGGCTAGTTTATTTTACATATGTGTCATGTGGGTATATTGAGTGTGGGACCTAGTTTATTTTACACATGTGTCATGTGGGTGTATTGAGTTTGGGACCTGGTTTATTTTACGCATGTGTCATGTGGGGGTATTGTGTTTGGGACCTGATTTATTTCCACACATGTGTCATGTGGGTATATTGAGTTTGGGAACTGGTTTATTTTACGCATGTGTCATGTGGGTGTATTGAGTTTGGGACCTGGTTTATTTCACACATGTGTCATGTGGGTACACTGAGTTTGAGACCTGCTTTATTTTATACATGTGTCAAATGGGGGTATTGAGTTTAGGACCTGGTTTATTTTACACATGTGTCATGTGGGTGTATTGAGTGTGGGACCTAGTTTATTTTACACATGTGTCATATAGGTATATTGAGTATGGGACTAGTCTATTTTACACATGTGTCATGTGGGTGTATTGAGTTTGGGACCTGGTTTATTTTACACATGTGTCATGTGGGTGTATTGAGTTTGGGACCCGGTTTATTTTACACATGTGTCATGTGGGTGTATTGAGTTTGGGACCTGGTTTATTTTACACATGTGTCATGTGGGTGTATTGAGTTTGGAACCTGGTTTATTTTACACATGTGTCATGTGGGGGTATTGGAGTTTGGGACCTGGTTTATTTTACACATGTGTCATGTGGGTATATTGAGTTTGGGACCTGGTTTATTTTACACATGTGTCATTTGGGTGTATTGAGTTTGGGACCTAGTTTATTTTATACACGTGTCATGTGGGTGTATTGAGTTTGGGACCTAGTTTATTTTACACATGTGTCATGTGGGTGTATTGAGTTTGGGACCTAGTTTATTTGACACATGTGTCATGTGGGTGTATTGAGTTTGGGACTTGGTTTATTTTACACATGTGTCATGTGGGTGTATTGAATTTGGGACCTAGTTTATTTTACACATGTGTCATGTGGGTATATTGAGTGTGGGACCTAGTCTATTTTACACATGTGTCATGTGGGTGAATTGAGTTTGGGACCTGGTTTATTTTACACATGTGTCATGTGGGTGTATTGAGTTTGGGACCCGGTTTTATTTTACACATGTGTCATGTGGTGTATTGAGTTTGGGACCTGGTTTATTTTACACATGTGTCATGTGGGTGTATTGAGTTTTGGAACCTGGTTTATTTTACACATGTGTCATGTGGGTGTATTGAGTTTGGGACTTGGTTTATTTTACACATGTGTCATGTGGGTGTATTGAATTTGGGACCTAGTTTATTTTACATGTGTCATGTGGGTATATTGAGTGTGGGACCTAGTCTATTTTACACATGTGTCATGTCGGTGAATTGAGTTTGGGACCTGGTTCATTTTACACATGTGTCATGTGGGTGTATTGAGTTTGGGACCCGGTTTATTTTACACATGTGTCATGTGGGGGTATTGAGTTTGGGACCTGGTTTATTTTACACATGTGTCATGTGGGTATATTGAGTTTGAACCTGCTTTATTTGATACATGTGTCAAATGGGGGTAGTGAGTTTAGGACCTGGTTTATTTTACACATGTGTCATGTGGGTGTATTGAGTTTGGAACCTGGTTTTATTTTACACATGTGTCATGTGGGGGTATTGAGTTTGGGACCTAGTTTATTTTACACATGTGTCATGTGAGTATATTGAGTTTGGGATCTGGTTTATTTTACATATGTGTTATGTGGGTATATTGAGTTTGGTTTTATTTTACACATGTGTCATGTTGATTGAGTTTGGGACCTGGACATGTGTCATGTGGGTGTATTGAGTTTGGAACCTGGTTTATTTTACACATGTGTCATGTGGGGGTATTGAGTTTGGGACCTGGTTTATTTTACCATGTGTCATGTGGGTATATTTTTGGGACCTGGTTTATTTTACACATGTGTCATGAGTTTGGGACCTAGTTTATTTTATTGATGTGGGTGTATTGAGTTTGGGACCTAGTTTATTTTACACATGTGTCATGGGTGTATTGAGTTTGGGACCTAGTTTATTTGACACATGTGTCATGTGGGTGTATTGAGTTTGGGACTTGGTTTATTTTACACATGTGTCATGTGGGTGTATTGAATTTGGGACCTAGTTTATTTTACACATGTGTCATGTGGGTATATTGAGTGTGGGACCTAGTCTACACATGTGTCATGTGGGTGAATTTTTGGGACCACATGTGTCATGTGGGTGTATTGAGTTTGGGGGACATGTGTCATGTGGGTGTATTGAGTTTGGGACCTGGTTTATTTTACACATGTGTCATGTGGGTGTATTGAGTTTGGAACCTGGTTTATTTTACACATGTGTCATGTGGGTGTTTGGACTTGGTTTATTTTACACATGTGTCTGGGTGTGTTTTAGTTTTTTACACATGTGTCATGTGGGACCTAGTCTATTTTACACATGTGTCAGTGAATTGAGTTTGGGACCTGGTTTATTTTACACATGTGTCATGTGGGTGTATTATTTTATTTTACACATGTGTCATGTGGGGTATTGAGTTTGGGACCTGGTTTATTTTACACATGTGTCATGTGGGTATATTGAGTTTGAAACCTGCTTTATTTGATACATGTGTCAAATGGGGGTAGTGAGTTTAGGACCTGGTTTATTTTACACATGTGTCATGTGGGTGTATTGAGTTTGGAACCTGGTTTATTTTACACATGTGTCATGTGGGGGTATTGAGTTTGGGACCTAGTTTATTTTACACATGTGTCATGTGAGTATATTGAGTTTGGGATCTGGTTTATTTTACATATGTGTTATGTGGGTGTATTGAGTGTGGGACCTAGTTTATTTTACACATGTGTCATGTGGGTGTATTGAGTTTGGGACCTAGTTTATTTTACACATGTGTCATGTGGGTATATTGAGTGTGGGACCTAGTTTATTTTACACATGTGTCATGTGAGTATATTGAGTTTGGGACCTAGTTTATTTTACACATGTGTCATGTGGTTATATTGAGTTTGGGACCTAGTTTATTTTACACATGTGTCATGTCGGTGTATTGAGTTTGGGGGTTTATTTCACACATGTGTCATGTGGGGGTATTTTTGGGACCTGGTTTATTTTACACATGTGTCATGTGGGTATATTGAGTTTGAGACCTGCCTTATTTTATACATGTGTCAAATGAGGGTATTGAGTTTAGGACCTGGTTAATTTTACACATGTGTCATGTGGGTATATTGTGTGTGGGAGCTAGTTTATTTTACACATGTGTCATGTGGGTATATTGAGTTTGGGACCCCGTTTATTTTATACACGTGTCATGTGGGTGTATTGAGTTTGGGACCTGGTTTATTTTACACATGTGCCATGTGGGTGTATTGAGATTGGGACCTGGTTTATTTTACACATGTGTCATGTGGGTATATTGAGTGTCGGAGCTAGTTTAATTTACACATGTGTCATGTGGGTGTATTGAGTTTGGGACCCGTTTATATTATACATGTGTCATGTGGGTGTATTGAGTTTGGGACCTGGTTTATTTTACACATGTGTCATGTGGGTGTATTGAGATTGGGACCAGGTTTATTTTACACATGTGTCATGTGGGTGTATTGAGTTTGGGACCTAGTTTATTTTACACATGGGTCATGCGTATATTGAGTGTGGGACCTAGTTTATTTTACACATGTATCATGTGGGTATAGCGAGTGTGCGACCTAGTTTATTTTACACATGTGTCATGTGGGTATATTGAGTGTGGGACATAGTTTATTTTACACATGTGTCATGTGGGTGTATTGAGTTTTGGGACTTGGTTTATTTTACACATGTGCCATGTGGGTCTATTGAGTTTGGGACCTGGTTGATTTTACACATGTGTCATGTGGGTGTATTGAGTTTGGAACCTGGTTTATTTTACACATGTGTCATGTGGGGGTATTGAGTTAGGGACCTGGTTTATTTTACGCATTTGTCATATGGGTATATTGAGTTTGAGATCTGCTTTATTTTATACATGTGTCAAATGGGGGTATTGAGTTTAGGACCTGGTTTATTTTACATATGTGTCATGTGGGTATATTGAGTGTGGGACCTAGTCTATTTTACATGTGTCATGTGGGTGTATTGAGTTTGGGACCTAGTTTATTTTACACATGTGTCATGTGGGTGTATTGAGTTTGGGACTTGGTTTATTTTACATGTGTCATGTGGGTGTATTGAGTTTGGGACTTGGTTTTTGTTTTACACTTTTACACTTGTGTCATGTGGGTGTATTGGGTTTGGGACTTGGTTTATTTTATACATGTGTCATGTGGGTGTATTGAGTTTGGGACCTAGTTTATTTTACATGTGTCATGTGGGCGTATTGAGTTTGGGACCTAGTTTATTTTACACATGTGTCATGTGGGTGTTTTGAGTATGGGACCTGGTTTCTTTTACACATGTGTCATGTGGGTGTATTGAGTTTGGGACCTGGTTTATTTTACACATGTGTCATGTTGGTGTATTGAGTTTGGGACTTTGTTAATTTTACACATGTGTCATGTGGGAGTATTGAGTTTGGGACCTGATTTATTTTACACATGTGTCATGTGAGTATATTTTGAGTTTGGGACCTGGTTTATTTTACACATGTGTTATGTGGGTGTATTGAGTGTGGGACCTAGTTTATTTTACACATGTGTCATGTGGGTGTATTGAGTTTGGGACCTAGTTTATTTTACACATGTGTCATGTGGGTATATTGAGTGTGGGACGTAGTTTACTTTACACATGTGTCATGTGGGTGTATTGAGTTTGGGACCTGGTTGATTTTACACAGGTGTCATGTGGGTGTATTGAGTTTGGGACTTGATTTATTTTACACATGTGTCATGTGGGTGTATTGAGTTTGGGACTTGGTTTATTTTACACATGTGTCATGTGGGTGTATTGAATTTGGGATCCGGTTTATTTTACACATGTGTCATGTGGGGGTATTGAGTTTGTGACCTGATTTATTTTAGACATGTGTCATGTGGGTATATTGAGTTTGAGACCTGCCTTATTTTATACATGTGTCAAATGAGGATATTGAGTTTAGGACCTGGTTTATTTTACACATGTGTCATGTGGGTATATTGAGTGTGGGAGCTAGTTTATTTTACACATGTGTCATGTGGGTATATTGAGTGTGGGACCTAGTTTATTTTACACATGTGTCATGTGGGCGTATTGAGTTTGGGACCTTGTTTATTTTACGCATGTGTCATGTGGGGGTATTGAGTTTGAGACCTGATTTATTTTACACATGTGTCATGTGGGTATATTGAGTTTGGGACCTGGTTTATTTTACACATGTGTCATGTGGGTGTATTGAGTTTGGGACCTGGTTTATTTTACACATGTGTCATGTCAGTGTATTGAGTTTGGGACCTAGTTTATTTTACACATGTGTCATGTGGGTGTATTGAGTTTGGGATTTGGTTTATTTTACACATGTATCATGTGGGTATATTGAGTTTGGGACTTGGTTGATTTTACACATGTGTTATGTGGGTGTATTGAGTTTGGGAACCGGTTTATTTTACACATGTGTCATGTGGGTGTATTGAGTTTGGGACCTGGTTTATTTTACACATGTGTCATGTGGGGGTATTGAGTTTGGGACCCGGTTTATTTTACACATGTGTCTTGTGGGTGTATTGAGTTTGAGACTTGGTTTGTTTTACATATTTGTCATGTGAGTGTATTGAGTTTGGGACTTGGTTTATTTTATACATGTGTCATGTGGGTGTATTGAGTTTGGAACCCGTTTTATTTTACACATGTGTCATGTGGGGCTATTGAGTTTGGGACCTAGTTAATTTTACATGTGACATGGGGGTATATTGAGCTTGAGACCTGGTTTATTTTATACATGTGTCAAATGGGGGTATTGAGTTTAGGACCTGGTTTATTTTACACATGTGTCATGTGGGTATATTAAGTGCGGGAGCTAGTTTATTTTACACATGTGTCATGTAGGTATATTGAGTATGGGACCTAGTTTATTTTACACATGTGTCGTGTGGGTGTATTGAGTTTGGGATTTGGTTTATTTTACACATGTGTCATGTGGAGGTATTGAGTTTGAGACCTGATTTATTTTACACATGTGTCATGTGGGTATATTGAGTTTGGGATCTGGTTTATTTTACACATGTGTTATGTGGGTGTATGGAGTTTGGGACCTGATTTATTTTACACATGTGTCATGTGGGTGTATTGAGTTTGGGACCCTGGTTTATTTTACACATGTGTTATGTGGGTGTATTGAGTGTGGGACCTAGTTTATTTTACACATGTGTCATGTGGGTGTATTGAGCTTGGGACCTAGTTTATTTTACACATGTGTCATGTGGGGGTATTGAGTTTGGGACCTAGTTTATTTTACACATGTGTCATGGGGGTATATTGAGCTTGAGACCTGGTTTATTTTATACATGTGTCAAATGGGGGTATTGAGTTTAGGACCTGGTTTATTTTACATGTGTCATGTGGGTATATTAAGTGCGGGAGCTAGTTTATTTTACACATGTGTCATGTAGGTATATTGAGTGTGAGACCTGCTTTATTTTAGACATGTGTCATGTGGGTGTATTGAGTTTGGGACTTGGTTTATTTTACACATGTGTCATGTGGGTGTATTGAGTTTGGGACTTGGTTTTTTGTTTTACACTTTTACACTTGTGTCATGTGGGTGTATTCAGTTTGGGACTTGGTATATTTTACACATGTGTCATGTGGGTGTATTGAGTTTAAGACCTGATTTATTTTACACATGTGTCATGTGGGTGTATTGAGTTTGGGACCTAGTTTATTTTACACATGTGGCATGTGGGTGTATTGAGTTTGGGACTTGGTTTATTTTACACCTGTGTCATGTGGGTGTATTGAGTTTGGGACTTGGTTTATTTTACACATGTTTCATGTGGGTGTAGTGAGTTTGGGACCTGGTTTATTTTACACATGTGTCATGTGGGTGTATTGAGTTTGTGACTTGGTTTATTTTACACATGTGTCATGTGGGTGTATTGAGTTTGGGACCCGGTTTATTTTACACATGTGTCATGTGGGTGTATTGAGTTTGGGACCTGGTTTATTTGACACACGTGTCATGTGGGTGTATTGAGTTTGGAACCTGGTTTATTTTACACATGTGTCATGTGGGGGTATTAAGTTTTGGATCTGGTTTATTTTACACATGTGTCATGTGGGTATATTGAGTGTGGGAGCTATTTTATTTTACACATGTGTCATGTGGGTATATTGAGTGTGGGAGCTAGTTTATTTTACACATGTGTCATGTGGGTAATTGAGTTTGGACCTGGTTTATTTTACACATGTGTCATGTGGGGGTATTGAGTTTGAGACCTGATATATTTTACACTTGTGTCATGTGTGTATATGTTTGGGACCTGGTTTATTTTACACATGTGTTATGTGGGTAGATTGAGTTTGGGACACGCTTTATTTTACACATGTGTCTTGTGGGTGTATTGAGTTTGAGACTTGGTTTATTTTACACATGTGTCATGTGGGTGTATTGAGTTTTGGACCCGGTTTACTTTACACATGTGTCTTGTGGGTGTATTGAGTTTGAGACTTTGTTTATTTTACACATGTGTCATGTGGGTGTATTGAGTTTGGGACTTGGTTTATTTTACACATGTGTCATGTGGGTGTATTGAGTTAGGGATTTGGTTTATTTTACACATGTGTCATGTGGGTGTATTGAATCAGGGACTTGGTTTATTTTACACATATGTCAGGTGGGTATATTGAGTGTGGGACCTAGTCTATTTTACACATGTGTCATGTGGGTGTATTGAGTTTGGGACCTGGTTGATTTTACACATGTGTCATGTGGGTGTATTGAGTTTGGGACCCGGTTTATTTTACACATGTGTCATGTGGGTGTATTGAGTTTGGGACCTGGTTTATTTTACACATGTGTCATGTGGGTATATTGAGTTTGAGACCTGCTTTATTTTATACATGTTTCAAATGGGGTATTGAGTTTAGGACCTGGTTTATTTTACACATGTGTCATGTGGGTATATTGAGTGTGGGAGCTAGTTTATTTTACACATCTGTCATGTGGGTATATTGAGTTTGGGACCTAGTTTATTTTACACATGTGTCATGTGGATGTATTGATTTTGGACCCGGTTTATTTTACACATGTGTCTTGTGGGTGTGTTGAATTTGAGGCTTGGTTTATTTTACACATGTGTCATGTGGGTGTATTGAGTTTGGGATTTGGTTTATTTTAAACATGTGTCATGTGGGTGTATTGAGTTTGGGATTTAGGGATTTTTATGTGTCATGTGGGTGTGTTGAATTAGAGACTTGTTTATTTTACACATGTGTCATGTGGGTATATTGAGTGTGGGACCAAGTTTATTTTACACATGTGTCATGTGGGTATATTGAGTGTGGGACCTAGTCTATTTTACACATGTGTCATGTGGGTGTATTGAGTTTGGAGACCTTTTCGGTTTTTATTTTACACATGTGTCATGTGGGTGTATTGAGTTTGGGACCTGGTTTATTTTACACATGTGTCATGTGGGTGTATTGAGTTTGCAACCTGGTTTATTTTATACATGTTTCAAATGGGGGTATTGAGTTTAGGACCTGGTTTATTTTACACATGTGTCATGTGAATATATTGGGTGTGGGCGCTAGTTTATTTTACACATGTGTCATGTGGGTATATTGAATGTGGGACCTAGTTTATTTTACACATGTGTCATGTGGATGTATTGAGTTTGGGACCGGGTTTATTTTACATGTGTCATGTGCATGTATTGAGTTTGGGACCTGGTTTATTTTACACATGTGTCATGTGGGGGTATTGAGTGTGGGACCTGGTTTATTTTACGCATGTGTCATGTGGGTATATTGAATGTGGGACCTAGTTTATTTTACACATGTGTCATGTGCATGTATTGAGTTTGGGACCTAGTTCATTTTACACATGTGTCATGTGGGTGTATTGAGTGTGGGACCTAGTTTATTTTACACATGTGTCATGTGGGTATATTGAGTGTGGGGCCTAGTTTATTTTACACATGTGTCATGTGGGTATATTGAGTGTGGGACCTAGTTTATTTTACACATGTATCATGTGGGTGTATTGAGTTTGGGACCTGGTTGATTTTACACATGTATCATGTGGGTGTATTGAGTTTGGGACTTGGTTTATTTTACACATGTGTCATGTGAGTGTAGTGAGTTTGGGACCCGGTTTATTTACACATGTGTCATGTGGGTGTATTGAGTTTGGGACTTGGTTTATTTTACACATGTGTCATGTGGGTGTATTGAGTTTGGGACTTGGTTTATTTCCATACATGTGTCATGTGGGTGTATTGAATCAGGGACTTGGTTTATTTTACACATATGTCAGGTGGGTATATTGAGTGTGGGACCTAGTCTATTTTACACATGTGTCATGTGGGTGTATTGAGTTTGGGACCTGGTTGATTTTACACATGTGTCATGTGGGTGTATTGAGTTTGGGACCCGGTTTATTTTACACATGTGTCATGTGGGTGTATTGAGTTTGGGACCTGGTTTATTTTACACATGTGTCATGTGGGTATATTGAGTTTGAGACCTGCTTTATTTTATACATGTTTCAAATGGGGGTATTGAGTTTAGGACCTGGTTTATTTTACACATGTGTCATGTGGGTATATTGAGTGTGGGAGCTAGTTTATTTTACACATCTGTCATGTGGGTATATTGAGTGTGGGACCTAGTTTATTTTACACATGTGTCATGTGGATGTATTGATTTTGGACCCGGTTTATTTTACACATGTGTCTTGTGGGTGTGTTGAATTTGAGGCTTGGTTTATTTTACACATGTGTCATGTGGGTGTATTGAGTTTGGGATTTGGTTTATTTTAAACATGTGTCATGTGGGTGTATTGTGTTTGGGATTTGTTTATTTTACACATGTGTCATGTGGGTATATTGAGTGTGGGACCAAGTTTATTTTACACATGTGTCATGTGAGTATATTGAGTGTGGGACCTAGTCTATTTTACACATGTGTCATGTGGGTGTATTGAGTTTGAGACCTGGTTGATTTTACACATGTGTCATGTGGGTGTATTGAGTTTGAGACCCGGTTTATTTTACACATGTGTCATGTGGGTGTATTGAGTTTGGGACCTGGTTTATTTTACACATGTGTCATGTGGGTGTATTGAGTTTGGGACCTAGTTTATTTTACACATGTGTCATGTGGGTATATTGAATGTGGGACCTAGTTTATTTTACACATGTGTCATGTGGATGTATTGAGTTTGGGACCGGGTTTATTTTACACATGTGTCATGTGGGGGTATTGAGTTTGGGACCTGGGTTATTTTACCCATGTGTCATGTGGGTGTATTGAGTTTGGGACCTAGTTTATTTTACACATGTGTCATGTGGGTATATTGAGTGTGGGGCCTAGTTTATTTTACACATGTGTCATGTGGGTGTATTGAGTTTGGGACCTCGTTGATTTTACACATGTGTCATGTGAGTGTATTGAGTTTGAGACTTGGTTTATTTTACACATGTGTCATGTGGGGGTATTGAGTTTACGACCTGGTTTATTTTACACATGTGTCATGTGGGTATATTGAGTGTGGGAGCTAGTTTATTTTACGCATGTGTCATGTGGGTGTATTGAGTTTGGGACCTAGTTTATTTTACACATGTGTCATGTGGGTGTATTGAGTTTGGGACTTGGTTTTTGTTTTACACTTTTACACATGTGTCATGTGGGTGTATTGAGTTTGGGACTTGTTTATTTTACACATGTGTCATGTGGGTGTATTGAGTTTAAGACCTGATTTATTTTACACATGTGTCATGTGGGTGTATTGAGTTTGGGACCTGGTTTATTTTACACATGTGTCATGTGGGTGTATTGAGTTTGGGACTTGGTTTATTTTACACCTGTGTCATGTGAGTGTATTGAGTTTGGGACTTGTTTATTTTACACATGTTTCATGTGGGTGTAGTGAGTTTGGGACCTGGTTTATTTGACACATGTGTCATGTGGGGTGTATTGAGTTTGGAACCTGGTTTATTTTACACATGTGTCATGTGGGGGTATTAAATTTGGGACCTGGTTTATTTTACACATGTGTCATGTGGGTGTATTGAGTTTGTGACGTGGTTGATTTTACACATGTGTCATGTGGGTGTATTGAGTTTGGGACCCGGTTTATTTTACACATGTGTCATGTGGGTGTATTGAGTTTGGGACCTGGTTTATTTGACACACGTGTCATGGGTGTATTGAGTGTGGAACCTGGTTTATTTTACACATGTGTCATGTGGGGGTATTAAATTTGGGACCTGGTTTATTTTACACATGTGTCATGTGGGTATATTGAGTTTAGGACCTGGTTTATTTTACACATGTGTCATGTGGGTATATTAAGTGTGGGAGCTAATATATTTTACACATGTGTCATGTGGGTATATTGAGTGTGGGAGCTAGTTTATTTTACACATGTGTCATGTGGGTGAATTGAGTTTGGGACCTGGTTTTTTTTTACACATGTGTCATGTGGGGGTATTGAGTTTGAGACCTGATATATTTTACACTTGTGTCATGTGTGTATATTGAGTTTGGGACCTGGTTTATTTTACACATGTGTTATGTGGGTGTATTGAGTTTGGGACTTGGTTTATTTTACACATGTGTCTTGTGGGTGTATTGAGTTTCAGACTTGGTTTATTTTACACATGTGTCATGTGGGTGTATTGAGTTTTGGACCCGGTTTATTTTACACATGTGTCTTGTGGGTGTATTGAGTTTGAGACTTTGTTTATTTTACACATGTGTCATGTGGGTGTATTGAGTTTGGGACTTGGTTTATTTTACACATGTGTCATGTGGGTGTATTGAGTTTGGGACTTGTTTATTTTACACATGTGTCATGTGGGTGTATTGAATCAGGGACTTGGTTTATTTTACACATATGTCAGGTGGGTATATTGAGTGTGGGACCTAGTCTATTTTACACATGTGTCTTGTGGGTGTATTGAGTTTGGGACCTGGTTGATTTTACACATGTGTCATGTGGGTGTATTGAGTTTGGGACCCGGTTTATTTTACACATGTGTCATGTGGGTGTATTGAGTTTGGGACCTGGTTTATTTTACACATGTGTCATGTGGGTATATTGAGTTTGAGACCTGCTTTATTTTATACATGTTTCAAATGGGGGTATTGAGTTTAAGACCTTGTTTATTTTACACATGTGTCATGTGGGTATATTGAGTGTGGGAGCTAGTTTATTTTACACATCTGTCATGTGGGTATATTGAGTGTGGGACCTAGTTTATTTTACACATGTGTCATGTGGATGTATTGATTTTGGACCCGGTTTATTTTACACATGTGTCTTGTGGGTGTGTTGAATTTGAGGCTTGGTTTATTTTACATGTGTCATGTGGGTGTATTGAGTTTGGGATTTGGTTTATTTTAAACATGTGTCATGTGGGTGTATTGAGTTTGGGACTTGGTTTATTTTACACATGTGTCATGTGGGTATATTGAGTGTGGGACCAAGTTTATTTGACACATGTGTCATGTGGGTATATTGAGTGTGGGACCTAGTCTATTTTACACATGTGTCATGTGGGTGTATTGAGTTTGGGACCTGGTTGATTTTATACATGTGTAATGTGGGTGTATTGAGTTTGGGACCCGGTTGATTTTACACATGTGTCATGTGGGTGTATTGAGTTTGGGACCTGGTTTATTTTACACATGTGTCATGTGGGTGTATTGAGTTTGCAACCTGGTTTATTTTACACATGTGTCATTTGGGGGTATTCAGTTTGGGACCTGGTTTATTTTACACATGTGCCATGTGGGTATAATGAGTTTGAGACCTGCTTTATTTTCTACATGTTTCAAATGGGGGTATTGAGTTTAGGACCTGGTTTATTTTACATATGTCTCATGTGAATATATTGAGTGTGGGAGCTAGTTTATTTTACACATGTGTCATGTGGGTATATTGAATGTGGGACCTAGTTTATTTTACACATGTGTCATGTGCATGTATTGAGTTTGGGACCTGGCTTATTTTACACATGTGTCATGTGGGGGTATTGAGTGTGGGACCTGGTTTATTTTACGCATGTGTCATGTGGGTGTATTGAGTTTGGGACCTAGTTTATTTTACACATGTGTCATGTGGGTGTATTGAGTGTGGGACCTAGTTTATTTTACACATGTGTCATGTGGGTATATTGAGTGTGGGGCCTAGTTTATTTTACACATGTGTCATGTGGGTATATTGAGTGTGGGACCTAGTTTATTTTACACATGTATCATGTGGGTGTATTGAGTTTGGGACCTGGTTGATTTTACACATGTGTCATGTTGGTGTATTGAGTTTGGGACTTGGTTTATTTTACACATGTGTCATGTGTGTGTATTGAGTTTGGAACCTGGTTTATTTTACACATGTGTCATGTGGGGGTATTGAGTTTAGGACCTGGTTTATTTTACACATGTGTCATGTGGGTATATTGAGTTTGAGACCTGCTTTATTTTATACATGTGTCAAATGGGGGTAGTGAGTTTAGGACCTGGTTTATTTTACACATGTGTCATGTGGGTATATTGAGTGTGGGAGCTAGTTTATTTTACACATGTGTCATGTGGTATATTGAGTGTGGGGCCTAGTTTATTTTACACATGTGTCATGTGGGTATATTGAGTGTGGGACCTAGTTTATTTTACACATGTATCATGTGGGTGTATTGAGTTTGGGACCTGGTTGATTTTACACATGTGTCATGTGAGTGTATTGAGTTTGGGACTTGGTTTATTTTTACACATGTGTCATGTGGGTGTATTGAGTTTGGGACTTGGTTTATTTTACACATGTGTCATGTGTGTGTATTGAGTTTGGAACCTGGTTATTTTACACATGTGTCATGTGGGTATATTGAGTTTGAGACCTGCTTTATTTTATACATGTGTCAAATGGGGTAGTGAGTTTAGGACCTGGTTTATTTTACACATGTGTCATGTGGGTATATTGAGTGTGGGAGCTAGTTTATTTTACACATGTGTCATGTGGATGTACTGAGTTTAGGACCTGGTTTATTTTACACACGTGTCATGGGGGGAGTTTTTGGGACCTAGTTTATTTTACACATGTGTCATGTGGGTGTATTGAGTTTAGACTTGGTCTATTTTACACATGTGTTATGTGGGTGTATTGAGTTTAGGACCTGGTTTATTTTACACCTGTGTCATGTGGGTGTATTGAGTTTGGGATTTGGTTTATTTTACACATGTTTCATGTGGGTGTAGTGAGTTTGGGACTTGGTTTATTTTACACATGTGTCATGTGTGTGTATTGAGTTTGAGACTTGGTTTATTTTACCAATGTGTCATGTGGGTGTATTGTGTTTGGGACCTGGTTTATTTTACACGTGTCATGTGGGGGTATTGAGTTTGGGACCTAGTTTATTTGACACATGTGTCATGTGGGTGTATTGAGTTTGGGACCTAGTTTATTTTACACATGTGTCATGTGGGTGTATTGATTTGGGACTTGGTTTATTTTACACATGTGTCATGTGGGTGTATTGAGTTTGGGACTTGGTTTTATTTAACACCTGTGTCATGTGGGTGTATTGAGTTTGAGACTTGGTTTATTTTAGACATGTGTCATGTGGGTATATAGAGTTTGGGACCTGGTTTATTTTACACATGTGTCATGTGGGTGTATTGAGTTTGGGACCTGGTTTATGTCACACATGTGTCATGTGGGTGTATTGAGTTTGGGACTTGGTTTATTTTACACATGTGTCATGGGTGTATTGAGTTTGGACCTGGTTTATTTTACACATGTGTCATGTGTCATACTCACGTATATGGAGTGTTATTTTTTTGTATTTTGTTTTGTTTTGTTCTTTGTGGTCTTTTGGGTTGTTTTTCTTATGATAACTGGGTATTGCCGGGATATGGAAAATCTCCTCCCTTGTATCGATACCACATTATTTTATAAGAATCGAAGATTTCGTTCATAATAGTAAGTGCGTATCAGCCATTAGAATTGAAATAGGAAAACAGGCGGTGTAAAGTTGCCAAAAGGTCGCAAATAGTAAAATAAGTAATGTTCCTGCAAATCCCATGGAGCTTGGGTTAATACCTCTTCTTATAGCTTGGCGTGTGTACAGGTAAAATAACATCGGCTGTTGAACGAAACTGCTAGCTGTCTAGCTGAGGCCAATACTCAATAGTACCTGGGGCGAGTGGGAAATAACCGTTAGGAGTTGGGTTTTTTCCCAAATGATCACTACGTGCAACCTAGCACCGCTAGGATTCAAACACGGAAAAGGGGACTCGGTAGTCTAGAGGCAAGGTGTCGGCCTCTCAACCAATCGGTCATGGGTTCAAGGCCCGCCGACGGTCGAACAATTTTCTCGAGTTATTCGAATAATCCAGGTAGGTGGATCGACACCTAGTCCCATCGGAGACGAACGATAAAAAGGAGGTCCCGTGTGCAGATCACAACACTCTGAGCACTTTAAAGATCCCTTGGCTGTTTACAAGGCAGCCCGAGCAAACTTTTAAAAACAAACCAAAAACCCCAAGATGACCTTATTTGGGGATGCAAGTAAAATGAATTGAATTCAAATTCAAACACGTGACAGCCTTATCTCAGATCTGGTAGTCTTACCAACAAGGTGGTTATGTCAAAATGAATCAATACAAAAATATATGTTTTTTTGTAATAAAGAATTGTGGTTTACTTCATATCTATCATTTAATCAAAGTGATTGAAATGTCGAATCGGATTTTAAAATCATGTCCTTGCAATGTTGACTATCACAATACTAATTATGAGGCGTTGTAGCAGAACCGTAATGTTATGAGCTGGTAATCACGACAACACTGGTTCAAGGAGTTATAACTGAACCGTAATTTTATGAGCTTGTAATCACGACGACACTGGTTCAGCCCCACGGCTGGCACAGATGTTGGGGGGGGGGGGGGGGGGGGTCACAACGTTGTACTCATAGGGAAAGGTAATTCATTCGATATTCCTCATTTGACTCAGGTGTGAACGAAACCCCAAATATATAGGTAGAGAAAGATTTTGTCAAAGTGTTAGTACGAAAAGCCTTACAGGCTTTTGTACCGTATCTTCCCCCTCTGGAATTGAAAAGGATTTTTTGAATGAAATGGCCTGTTGGGGGATAAGTGATGTACGGTCGGTGAGCCTGCACTTGTGCGGGGATACGAGACTATAAATCCATCTTTATCATCTTTGTCTTTCTCCAATTTGTTCTTCGACTTGATCTCCCACAAGACTAGTTGTTAAATTTATTATTCCAATTCAGTCCAGGCCATAACAAAATAATGTAGCTATTCTGTTCTATTCTCAGTCCTTGGAATTCAAAAGAAATTGTCTGTAGCAGCATATCATTTCGAATGCATTTAGCCTTTCCACTTGATGTTAGCCAAACCCAGAACTATTATCGTGATCTCGCGGGTTTTGGTAGGTGTTTTTTGTTTTGCCTGGACTGCCCTGTTAATTCAATTCAATTCAATTCTGATATTTTAATTCATCTCGAGGGAAATTTGGTTTATAGACGTGTAAAAATGGATAGAAGTATAAGTCGTGTAAATGAACAAAAGAATTAACGTTTTCATGTACACAACATGTATAATATATTTGTTTTTATTTTAAAGAAAGTAATAGATAAATATTCCAATTAAAAATTATTAGTTATCGTATGACATACTCCTATATAAATAATGATTATGGTAAAAAGACATGTTCGTCTTCAAATTATCTCTACAATTTTCATTGACTTTAACTTTATAATTTGTATTATTTAAAAGTCTTATGCATGTCGGTAAAAATGTTCTTAGGGTATTTTTCAGTTTTGGTCTTAATAGAGATAAATCCGTCGTTTTTTTTATATCTTGATTTAATTATATTTGTAAATAAAGGGTATTTATTGTCGTCATTTATCAATGATGTTTTCTTTAAAATATTTCTAACAAAGATTTCTTCGATGACACTAACATCATTTGTGAATCTAGCTGCCATTTTGATTAATCTTTTTGTCCCCTTTCTGACTGTTTCCTCCCCAACAAGTGACACAAAGTGATAAAGACTCTCTATAACTGATTTATTTTAAAAAAAGCCATTAATACTTTATCTAAATCGAACTGACTCAGTTTCCTACCAACATATAAAATATAAACAGCCACGAGATCTTTAACGTCCATAGGATGTAGTGAAATGCACACGGGACCTCTTTTTATCGTTCGTCTCCAATGGGACTAGGTGTCGATCCACCTACCTGGATCAGGGGGGATAGATTTTATCCGAAAAAAAACTTTAGAAGAATAAAGTTTAACCGTGGTGGCTTGAACCCACTACCTAATTGGTTGGGAGGCCTACACTGTGTCTGTGGGCACTACCTAATTGGTTGGGAGGCCTACACTGTGTCTGTGGGCACTACCTAATTGGTTGGGAGGCCCTACACTGTATCTGTGGCCACTACCTAATTGGTTGGGAGGCCTACACTGTGTCTGTGGCCACTACCTAATTGGTTGGGAGGCCGAGACTGTATCTTTGGACACTACCTATTTGGCTGGGAGGCCGAGACTGTGTCTTTGGCCACTACCTATTTGGCTGGGAGGCCGAGACTGTGTCTTTGGGCAACCGAGTTCCCCCATGAATTTAGCAATTTGATAATATTCTTGTTCAATGTCCTAACAGTACATTTGATGATTTTGAGTTGGGACCAGGATCCAATTCATAGTCGTCTATTGTTGTCCTGTTTCCCATTCACTTTGTAACCAAATTCGGTCTATGTGTGTCACATATGTCTCTTGCATTTTGTCCTGATTCTAGATTCTCTTTTCAGCTGAGAATTTTGGAGCTCTTTTTTTTCTTCAGAATGAGTTTATGAGTAAAGTAAGTCTCCTAGTGAGAGTTGAGCGTAGAATCAGTAGATTCCTGATTTCTCTATGCATATAGCTTATTGGGGTAGTGTGCCCTTGCTTTCCGCGTCATTTTCACTCGCCGAGTCGGAATAGACCTGGCTACTCTCTTCGCAGCCGGGTTAACAGGGAGGCCAGAAAGGTTTACCCGGATTTGGCATCGAACACAGGCCTCCTGGTTGCTAGCCCAATGCTCTACTATCTCAGCTAGTTGATGCATCACTCTGAGCCGGTGAAAGAGCACAAAACACCGATACTGCAAAAATTTGTAATAAATAGATTAAGGAAATAAATGCAACATAAGAATGGAATTCAGGACAAAATAGCACAAGACTGTGGTCTTGTCAAACTTTGTCATGAATCGATTAAATAAATAAATACAATAAGAAATGGATTAAGGACGAAATAGCCCAAGACAGTGATATTGTAAAACTTTGTTGTAAATATATTAAAGAATTAAACACAATAAGAAATGGATTAAGGACACAATAGCAAAAAACACTGGTATTCCATCAATCACCAGCAGAACCGTAGAGACGGGAAGGAAAGAGAAAGGATAGAGAATGAATGAGATAGAGAGAACGAAATAGAGAGAGAGAAACAGCCAGACAGACAGAGTTAACATTTATTAATAATCAAGTCGTGCACGGAAATTGAAGCCTTAAAAAAACACGTGAAAAAGTTTTTCGAGTTTAATTTTCATTTTTGGCACCAATAACCACGACATCCACCTGTCAATAACATTTTTTAAAATTTCCATTGGAATGCCGTTGGGACCATGCTCATGTCTACATCATCTAGAATGTTTATAGATCAAACTTTTTGAATGTTTTTTATTTATTCTCTCTCTCTCTTTCTTCTCTCTCTCTCACTCTCTCTCTCTCTCTCTCTCTCTCTCTCTCTCTCTCTCTCTCTCTCTCTCTCTCTCTCTCTCTCTCTCACACACACACACACACTGTCACGCACACACACACATACACTCTCTCTCTCTCTCTCTCTCACACACACACACACTCTCTCTCGCTCTCTCTCTCACTATCTCTCACACACACACACACACACACACACATACACACTCTCTCTCTCTCTCTGTCTCTCTCTGTCTCTCTGTCTCTGTCTCTGTCTCTGTCTCTGTCTCTGTCTCTGTCTCTGTCTCTCTCTCTCTCTCTCTCTCTCTCTCTTACTTATCCAGACTCACCGGTCCATCAACATTATCAAGTTTTCTCTTCCCCCTATCCCTCCATTTTTACTACTACTGCCCTACGCAAAACATCTCCTCACCCCCCACCCCCCCCCCATCTTCCCATTTTCCGAATAAGTCCCTAACAATTACTACACTAACCACGGCTGTTGGCCGCCAGAACCCTCCCCATCCCCTTTTTTCACTCCCCTCCCCCGCATCACCCCTACCCTATCGTCTGCGCATATTATCCCAGTCCTCGCCAGGTAAGAGAACTACCTGTCCCACCTTGCCGTCAACTGGCGGCCCGAAACGGCGCCGTCTGCTGAGGAAGCGACTGTTCTGTCTCCAGCCAGATTCTCACAGAACAGCCGAGTCGGGACGGGAGAGGAGGCGCCAACTTACGGAACTCCAAAGTGGTCAAAAAACAAAAGGTCAGATGCACCATCGGCAGTGCAGATTAAAGGGTAGACGGTGACGTCACGAAAAGAATTACCCATAGATTTTGTTGTTGTTGCCATTAACAGGCTAGCATTTTTGTATTCACCTATACATCACCATGCCCGTAAACACAAGTAATTTGTTTGGGTCTGCATGAGTACTGTCGGTCATACACATACAATGAAGAAAACGTATTAAACTTGAGTGAGCTATTGTAAGTAATAGTTGTAACAGTAACAGTAATAGTCAAACCAATCACAATACAATAAACATGACAAAACACACCAGCTAGAAAGAACAGTAATCAAAACATAAGCAGTAGCAGACGCATAAACAGGAGTACTTCGAGTCGTAGTACTAGTAGTAGTATCAGAGTCAATCGCGTAAACAAAATAAGCTTAGTTAGATGACTTGGAGTCGAGTCCAACTTACCGAACTGTAAATAAAGAATGTAGTCGATTACGAGCATTAGGGAAGATGGCTATAATTTTTAGTGTCCGGGTACGGAAAAAGAGAGACAGCCAGACAGACGACACGAAGACAGACAGATCAGGGGAGGAGCATGTCTGGCGACTGTTCAGTGACTGAACTTCTGTGGGCGGGGCATGAGGATGATATTCAAAGTAGCAGACTGGTCCCACAGATTAGCGTTGACGTTATTTCGCCCAAACACCTTGCAGAAGATCTGACGGTTCAAACATTAAAGTTCAAAGGTCGCTAGACCAACAACAGTTGATTTCCTTTTGATCGGTTAAAAATATTTGCCTTTGCCGTACGTCGACTTCAAACATTTTTTGAGCAAAATTGTTGGGTTTTTCGGGGGGGGGGTTCTTCCTTCCTCTTCCTAATATAACCTCCCTATCTATTATTATGAAAGTTTGCTCTTTCTTTTTTTTTATTTGTTTTATTCAAACGCAATCGTGACAACCTATTGATGCCATGTATGTCTTTAGTAGGAGGTTGAAGTCTTAAAGTTATTCAAATACCAATCAAGCCAAAAAGTAAATAAAACAAAATGAAACAACAACAACAAAAAACAGCAAGTGCAAATGGAAGTATTTCTTTCTTTTGAAATCATCCTCTGTAACCTGGAAGGTTCCCTTCCCAGATGACCACATTCAAAGTTCTGTGATGACGTGGTCATTCTGTCTTCAGCGCATGTATCTCTTTATAGTAAAACTTATAAACGGAGACATGAATTAATGTTGAAACCCTACAGGGGATGAACTTGGCGGTTCAGAGGCAAAGTGTCGGCCTCTTAACCAAAATATCAAAGCAAAAGCTTCAGAAAGAGTTAAAAAAGATGATGATAGAATTAAATCTTTATGATATATGGCGGGAAGAAAACTATGATACTAGAAAATATACATGAAGTAAAAAGCTTAGTCAAGATGTAGTTCAAATGGGTAGGTTAAATTTCTTCATTGTATCTGACAGTGTTCTTCACCTAGTTACAAACCCAGACATACGTTTTGCTTACCGATCTGACCATTCTATCATATCCATAGAATTAAGCGTTAATCGCTTTCTCAGAAATAAAACGTTTTGGAAAATTAATACCTCCTTACTGAGAAACGAGAATTGCGTTAATCTTGTTCGGGAAGTTATAATAACGTTTAAGTTACAAATCATATCACAAAGATAGACAATATAAATTATCAATCAATTTTAATGTTCAACTTTTTTTAAAGGCTTCTTTTAGAAATACGAAATCAAACACTCTATTTCTCAAAGAAATTAAAACGTGAAACGATCGTAAAGATAAAATAAATTTGAATATGATGTCGAATTATTAAATAATACAAAATCTCCATCTGAAAATGAGGAATTAATTATGAAAAAAGAAGAATTTGAGATAAAAAAATATTAGAGGGAGTAATGATCAGATCAAAAGCAAGATGGATAGAGGAGGGAGAAAATTTGACAAGATGCTTCTGCAACTTAGAAAACCGTCATGTCATATCGAAACGTATGGCTAAATTAATTAAAGAAAACGGTATAGAAATAGATAAACCAGAAGACGTTGTAGAAGAAGTAAAACATTTTATACACCGAAGTTATATGATAAAGATCCTTGTATGCTTGATGGGGAGATACACTAACATGAAGCTACAAATACTGTTAAAGCAGTGAAAAATCTTAAAAGTCCAGACTCCAGTGGGTTTACGGTAGAATTTTTCTTTTTTTCTGGCATATTTCTAGTAAAGTTAATAACTATAGGTTCAAAACCGGAACGCTATCAATCACGCAAAAGAGAGGAAATGATTACATACATTCCAAAACCGAATAAATCAAAACTATATTTAAGAAACTGGCGGCCGATAACTCTTCTTAATGTGTCATTGAAAATTGCATCTGGTTGTATAGGTATAACCGATATGTTAAAGTGCGTGTTATCTAAAATAATAAACCCAGACCAAACAGGATTCATTACTGGCCGGTTCATGAGAGACAATATAAGGTTAACGTATAATGTTCTTCATTGCTCAAAAGTACTTAGCAAGCCTGGCCTACTCTTATTACAAGATTTTGAAAAAGCTTTTGATACAATCTCATGATCATTTTTAGAAGTCACTAAAATACTACAATTTTAAGGACGGCATTTTTTTTTAATGGGTGAATTTTTTTTACTACGATATTAAATCTAGAATCATAGTCAACGGTTTAGTATCAAGTTGGTTTCCTTTACAGTGTGGTTGCCGACAAGGTGGTCCATTATCACCTTATTTGTGTATTTTAACGAGCGAAATATTAGCACACATGATAAGAGACAATAGAAACATTCAAGGATATGAAATGTTTGGCCTAGATATAAAGATCAGTCAATATGCCGATGACACGTTTTTTTCTTGATGAAACTACATGAGTATTTTGCATGAATTTCTCGATATTCAGGCTTAAAAAATCAATTTTGAAAAATCGAATTTGATATGGTTTGGATGTACTAGATCTCCTGAACCAAGGTTTAGCAAGGCAAGTAAGTTCATCTTAAACCCTTCAAAATTCACAAAAGTAGGTATAGAATCCTCAAGCGACTTAAAAAAAAATATCACAAAACATCAACCTCTTGAAACATGTATAAAATAAAACAAAGTCTAATTCATTGGAGGAAAAGATACCTTACACCATTTGGAAAAATTGTCGTCATTAAATCAATCTTGTTTTACAAGATTATAAAAATTGTACAAGGCCTTCCTGACCCAGATTCTAAGTTAATAAAAGAACTCCAAGACATCTTCATTAGTGTTTTGGGGGACAATAAGACGGATAAACATTTTTAAAAAGAACATAGCAAAAAATAAGATAAAGCAAGGTGGTTTAGCTATGATTGATGTTAATAATTTAATTCAGGCATTAAAAATCACTTGGATTAGATGCTTGTTTAATAACGATGGTAAATGTAGACAGCTCATATCTAAGAAAGTTAAACAAATAGACATATTTACCATAGGCCCTGAATATGCGACATCAATTATTAACCACGTCGAAAATGTATTTTGGGCTCAAGTAATGCAGCATTACAAGATGTTTTCATATATATACTCCCGAAAAATATTGATGGACTCAAAATATATAGAAAATAACGAAATGCTCAAAAGATAAGATTGTTTTCATTGGTCAACTACATGACGGGTGAGATTTCTATTCTTATCAAGATTTTCATCAGAAATATCCAATAATAAAAAATAATTGTTTGACTTGTTATGGCATTATTATGATTCTTAGTGGTAGTAAAGGTGCATCAAAGATCTACAGTTCAATGGCATGTCAAATTATAGAAACAAAAAGATTAAAAACTTGGGAACGAAAATAAAACATAAATATAGATACTTCAGCAGTTTTCCCACAGCTCAAAACAACGTCTGATAGTAAACTTTGGTGGTTCCAAGCAAAAATACTGCATAATATTTAAGTACGAATAAAAGCGTTTAAAGATAGTATGTAGGAGATCAATCAAACAAATGTAATTTTTTGTAATTTACATCCGGGGATTAGGCGACCCCGCCCTCCACGAGTCTCTTAAAGCCTTGCATGCGGGTCTTGGCTGACCGAAGGCTAAGGAATTTGATCCCGACAGAACACAACCTTCTGCCTTGCAGGTTGGTCTTGGTTGACCAAAGGCTATAGGAGTTAACCCTGAAAGAAAATAACAAGGCCTGGTAGGGAGCATAAGGATGACAGCCTCACATCTACCTAGAGTGCACCTGCTTATCCAAAATCAACTGATTCAGAGAAATAAATACGATATACCCGGCTTGACCTTTCGAAGACGAACATTGAAACGAACGCCCACTGTGATTTTTGGAACAGGAAATATTAGGGGCAATACACGGAAAAGAGATGGAATTAGCTGAAGAAATGGAAAAATTCAAAGTAGACATATTGGTCATTACAGAAACAAAGACAAAAAGGACATGGACAAGGACAAGGAATAGAAAATGTATGACCAAATCATACTTTAATTTTCTCAGGAGTAGATGTCAAGCATTTGACATCGTGATGAGGGACGAACTTTGGCATTCCTTAAAAGAACACAATGTAGAGCAAAATTTAATAGAAACCATTAAAAGTTTTTACAACAAATCATCATGTGCAATGAGAGTAGCTGGAAACACGCCTAAAGAATTTTATGTAGATATAGGAGGAAGACAGGGTTATATCCTAAGTCCTCTTTTGTTTATCACATTTATGGATTCAGTCGCAAAGGCATCCTCAAAAATAAACAATTGAATGTAGGTATGTGGAAACTCAAACCAGTAAATATATCAATGCTTTCATTTGCTGATGATTTAGTTCAGTTAGGAAAATCAGAAAATGACATTCAGTCAAATATCAACATGATAAATTAATGAACTAAATAAAAGAGGAATGCGAGCAAGAATGGGGGAAGCTAAAACACAAAATCTTAAATTGACGAGGGAGAATTTAGAAAAGTTCAAAGCTATAATTACCTAGGAATAATGATTAACTCAGAGGGAAAACTAAGAGAAGAAAAAGCCTGAGAAACCAAAAAGGCAATGACAACACAGTAGTCACCGCAGCACGCCGCCAAATTGCACGCCGCCAAAATGCACGATTCGTCATAATGCACGATGTTTTCATGTCACCAAATTTTACAACGCTAATTACCCCCTCAAATTGCAACAACGGTTAACTTGACTTCGCCTAAATGCAACATATTTTGCAAGTACGTCTTCGAAATCATGTGAAAAATAAACTCGATAGCGTGTTTTTGCCTCGTCCCAGCCACAAAATCTGCCACGCACGTGTGTGTGTGCGAATGTGTGCATAGCATCTAGATCTGTGTTAACTATATGCACACGTGCGCACGACAATGTATTGGCTGTCTCGGCTCTTGTCACCTTGCCCTTTCCCTCCCCAACTCGGCCATCGGCGATGGTTTGCCAGACAAACATTTCGATCGGCTCTCACTTTGCTCTCGGTGAGAAAATCTGATAAAGGCCTTCTGTCACTTTTATGACATGCGTGTCAACAAATGAATACGTATTCTTCCAAGTTGCCTAATGTCTCCTCCATCTCATCCCTCTTCTAGCCTTGAGTTAGAGAATTTTTAACAATCTATGGGAAGAGGTTACCAGGGCAGTGGACAGGTAGGTACCTGTACTGGGAGCAGCTGATCCCGCCTCAACCAATAACCTGCTGCCTTGCATGTCGGTCTTGGCTGATCAAAGGCTAAGGGAGTTAACCCTGACAGATAACAACCTGCTGCCTTCAGGCCGGTCTTGACTGATTTAAGGCTAAGGGAAGTTAACCCTGACAGACAATAACAAGGCCTGGTAGGGGGCTTCACGATGGCAGCAGCCCCACTATCTAAATAGGGATAATCCACTGCTTATCGAAAACCAAACAGATTCAGAGAAGAAAAATAAATATAATATAACCGGCTTGATCTTTCGAAGACGAACTTGAAAACGAATACGGACTGTGATTTTTGGAACATGGAACGTTAGGACAATAAACGGAAAAGAGTAAGAATTAGTTGAAGAAACGGAAAAATTCAAAGTAGATATTTTGGCCATTGCAGAAACAAAGAAATAAGGACAAGGAATCGAAAATGTTGGATCGAATCCTATTTTAATCTTCTTAGGAGTAGAAGTCAAAGATAGAACTAGAGCAGGATTGGCCTCTAGTGCATAAAAGACATGAAAAGCTACTAGAAAGTTGGACATTTATAAACCCACAGTTATTGGAAGTAAATATTAAACCAAAAGGAAGAGAAATTAAATTATTAATAGCTTATGGACCAAACGAAGACACCACTAAAGAAGAAAAGATATCTTCAAAAACAATTTACAAATAGCTCCAGAGAATCTTAAACTCAAACAGGAACTAATGCGCTGAGGAGATTTAAATGCTAGAGTAGGCAACGAGGTAGAAACGCCAGGAGGAGTAATAGGTAAAGAAGTAAAGACAAGTTCTCCAAATGGAGAGACTAATAGATTTTTACCTAAAGAATAACATGAAAATAGCCAACATCTTTTTTCCTCATAAAGATATCCACAAATATACAAGAGTAAATGAAGACAGGTGTGAAAAGTCAGTGATAGCCTACATACTAGTTAGCAGCACTCTTTTTACGGTACATTGAATGAAAGGGTAAACAGGGGAGCAGAAGTATTTAGTGATCATCACTTAGTGATTGCCAAAATGAGATGACTGACGGAAGAAAACAAACAGAAAAGGAAAGAGAAGAAAGCTACTAAACTCAAAATAGAGGAAATAAATAAACCAGTAGTAAAACAGGTATACCAATCTAGGATAAAAAGATTTATCAGTGAAAGACAGATGGATCTGAGGATCTGAATGATAGCAGCACAATAGAAGAAAAGTGACAAGTATATAAAGAAACACTCCTCAGTTGTACTGAAGAGGTCTGTGGCAGGAAACAAATTAACAGTTCCCATTCTACCTTTCGGTGTATGGGTTCAGATGCCCGAGATGATCTTTCTCCAGGATGCCCTGTACAGGCATTTTCTGTTTCCTTCCGAAAGGGTTAAATTTCTATTCTTCAATGCTTCTTTTATATCTTCTTCCCACTTTCTCTAGGTCTGCCTTTTGGTCTTTTACCTTGGGCTTTAGCACTGTATACTGATTTAGCATTCTATTGTCTTGCATTCTGTTTACATGCCCAAACCATCTCAATTGATTTGTTTCTATCTTAGTTTTTATGCCATCTGCTTTGGTTTGATCCCTTATTGCTGTGTTTCTGATTTTGTCTCTTTTAGTTTTTCCTACTACTCTTCTTAGCTATTTCATTTCAGCTGCCTGTACTCTACTGTATTCTCTACTCTAAGGTCCATGGTTTACTGCCATAGACGAGAGTAAGACAATAAACTGTGTTGTATACTGCCATTTTGGTTTTGTTGACAATTTGTGTTTACCTACAAATGTCTTTCCTAGATGGTTATATATTGCACTTGCCTTTTGGATTCCCTGGCTGATTTTTTTTTCTTAGTTTTCCCTCTGAATTAATCATTACTCCTAGGTAATGTAGCTGTAAACTTGTTCTAGATTCTCCCTGCCCAATTTAAGATTTTCTGTTTTAGCTTCCTAGTTACTAGCATTGTTTTTTGGTTTTCTTTGCATTTACTCTCATTCCTCTTTTATTTAGTTCATTGTTCATTATGTTGATATTCGACTGAAGGTCCCATTTCTGATTTTCCAAACAAAACTAAATCATCGGCAAATGAAAGCATTGAAACATTTACTGGTTTGAGCTTCCACATACCTACATTCATTTTCTTCATTTTTGAGGATGCTTTTGCGAATGAATCCATAAATGTGATAAACAAAAGAGGACTTAGGATACAATCCTGTCTTACTCCTATATGTACAGTAAATTCTGTAGGTATGTTTCCAGCTGCTCTCACTGCACATGTTGGTTTATTGCAAAAACTTTTAATGGTTTCTATTAAATTTTGCTCTACATTGTGTTCTTTTAAGGAATGTCATAGTTCGTCCATCCTCACAGTGTCCAACGTCTTTTCTAGATCTATAAAAAACAAATGCAAGTCAATGTTTGTCTCAAGGAATTTTTCTATTATTTGTCTAATTGTAAATATGTGGTCTTGTACACTTCTTCCTGATCTAAATCCACTCTGATGCTCTTCAATCTGATCTTCTACTCTTTTCTTTAATCTCATTTCCAGTATCCTGCCATACACGTTCCAGGTACGCTTAGTAGTGATATCCCTCTATAGTTTGAGCATTCCATAGTTGATCCTTTCTTACGTATTAGTACTGCCGTTTCCCTTTTTACAGTGGCCTGGCACCTGTTTGGACTTCCATGCTTGTTGGCATATTGCATTAAATAGTTTGTCTGCCTCACTGTCTTGTTTTTTAATCATTTCTAGATCAATTTAATCTGCTCCTGGGGCTTTTCCTAATTTCACATTTGTTATAGCTGTTTGGATTTCTTCCATTGATATGTCTACATCTTCAGCTGTCTCCTCTAGATTATTTGTTACTCTTACTAATTGATCTTTACTCCTTCTTTCATAACTTCTGGGGGATTATGTAATGGTTGAAAATACTTTCTCCACGCTTCCATGATTCCTGTTTTTCATTATTTCTCGTTTGGCATTCTTAATTTGTCGTATTGGGCATGCTTCAGTCTTTCTCATGCTCTTCATTGCCCCCCCCCAGAACAGCTTTTGAATTCCTTGATAGCTTTCTTGGTCTTTGTCCAAACTCTTCCCATTGTTCCTGTTTTGCTTTCCTCACTTCCTCTTTGGCGATAGTTATTTTATTCACGTAATCTATCCTATCATCTGGTCTCTTTGTTTGCAGATATTTCTTCCAGGGCATCCTTCTTTTCCATGATCTTAGTTTTAACATTCTCATTCCACCATGCTGTTCATTTAATTTGTTTCCTACCACAGACCTCTTTATTACAACTTAGGAGCGTTTCTTTATACAATTGCCACTTTTCTTCTATTGTGCTATCATTCAGATCCATCTGTCTTTCACTGATAAATCTTTTTATCCTAGATTGATATACGTGTTTCACTACTGGTTTATTTAGTTCTTCCATTTTGAGTTTAGTAGCTTTCTTCTCTTTCCTTTTCTGTTTGTTTTCTTCAGTCAGAACTCTCATTTTGGCACTCACTAGGTGATGATCACTAAATATTTCTGCTCCTCTGTTTACTCTTGCATCCAATGTACTGTAAAAAAAGGAGCTGCTAACTATTATGTAGTCTATCACACCTGTCTTCATTTACTCTTGTATATTTGTGGATATCTTTATGAGGAAAAAAATGTGTTGGCTATTTTCATGTTATTCTTTAGGCAAAAATCTATTAGTCTCTCCATTTGGAGAAGTTATTGTCTCTCCTTCTTTACCTATTACTCCTCCTGATGTTTCTATATTGTTGCCTACTCTAGCGTTTAAACCTCCTAAAACCGATTAGTTCCTGTTCGTGTTAAAGATTCTCTGCAACTATTTATAAATCGTTTTCGAAGGTATCTTTTTTTCTTTAGTGGCGTCTTCGTTTGGTCCATAAGCTATTAATACTTTAATTTCTCATCCTTTTGTTTTAATATTCAACTCTAATAGCCATGGGCTTATAAATTTCCATCTTTCGAGTAGATTGTCATGCCTTTTATGCACTATAAGACCTACTCCTGTTCTAGCTATCTCTGACATCTACTCCTAAGAAGATTAAAATATGCTTTGGTCGTATATTTTCTATTCCTTGTCCTTATTTCTTTGTTTCTGTAATTGCCAAAATGTCTACTTTGAATTTTTCCATTTCTTCAACTAATTCTAACTCTTTTCCATTTATTCCCCTCACATTCCATGTTCCAAAAATTACAGTCCGTGTTCGTTTCCATTTTCATCGTTGAAAGGTCCAGCCGGTTATATTATATTTATTTTCTGCATCAGTTAAGTTTCGGATAAGCAGGGGAATAGCCCACTGGACCTTAGGTAGGTGGTGCGGCTGCCACCTTGAGAACCCATACCAGGCCTTGTTGTTTTATGTCAGGGTTAACTCCCTTAGCCTTTATTCATTCAAGACCAGCATGCAAAGCAGCAGGTTGCTATTTTCTGTCCGGGTTAACTCCCTTAGCCTTTGGTCAATCAAGACCGACTTGCAGGACAGCAGGTTGTATTCTGTAGGGTTAACTGCATTAACCTTTGGTCAGCCAAGACCGACCTGCAAGGCAGCAGGAGACTCGTGGATGGCGAGATCATCTACACCCGGTACAGATGCTTACCTGTCAACTGCCCGGAAGAAAGCTATCAAGGAAATCAAAAGCTGTCTGGGGGGCAATGAAGAGCATGAGAAATACTAAAGCATGTCCAATACGACAAGTTAAGAATGCCAAAAGGGAGAAATAATGAAAGAAGACAGCCAAATCACAGAAACATGGAAAAAGCATTTTTACCAATTACATAATCCCTCAAGAACGCATGAAAGAAGGAGTAAAGATCAATTAGTAAGAGTAACACGTAATCCAGAGGAGACAGCTGAAGATGTAGATATATCAATGGAAGAAATCCAAACAGCTATAAGAAAAGTGAAATTAGGAAAAACAACAGGAGCAGATCAAGAAATGATTAAAAACCAAAGCAGATAGGCAGACAAACTACAACATGCAATATGCCAACAAGCATGGAAGTCCAAACAGGTGCCAGGCGACTGGAAAAAGGGAACGGTAGAACCAATACGTAAGAAAGTATCAACTATTGAATGCTCAAACTATAGAGGATATCACTACTTGGCGTTCCATGAAAAGTATATGCCAAGATAGTGGAAATGAGACTAGGGAAAAGAGAAGAGGATCAGATTGAAGAGTATCAGAGTGGATTTAGACCAGGAAGAAGTGTACAAGACCACATTTTACAATTAGACAAATAATAAAACAATTTCTTTGAGAGGAACATTGACTTACACCTGTGTTTTAAAGATCTAGAAAAGGCGTTTGACACTGTGAGGAGGGACGAACTATGACATTCCTTAAAAGAACACAATGTAGAGCAAAATTTAATAGAAACCATTAAACGTTTTTACAATAAACCAACATGTGCGGGGAGAGTAGCTGGAAACATATCTGCAGAATTTGATGTAGATATAGGCGTAATACAGGGTTGTAGCCTGTCCTCTTTTGTTTATCACATTTATGGATTCAGTCGCAAAGGCATTCTCAAATATAAAAAAATGAATGTAGGTATGTCGAAGCTCAAACCATTAAAGGTATCATTTGCCGATGATTTAGTTTTGTTTGGAAAAACAGAATATGACCTTCAGTCGAATATCAACATAATTATGAATGAACTAAATAAAAGAGGAGTGAGAGTGAATGCAAAGAAAACCAAAACAATGCTAGTAACTAGGAAGCTAAAATACAAATTTTAAATTGGGCAGGGATAATTTAGAACAAATTCAAAGCTACAATTATCTAGGAGTAATGATTAACTCAGAGGGAAAACTAAGAAAAGAAATCAGCCAGGGGATCCAAAAAGGCAAGTGCAATATATATAACCATCTAGGAAAGGCATTTGTAGGTAAGCAAGAATTGTCAACAAAACCAAAATGACAGTATACAACACCGTTTATTGTCCTACTTTCCTCTATGGCAGCGAAACCTGGACCTTAGACAGTAGAGCATGCAATAGAGTACAGGCAGCCGAAATGAAATATCTAAGAAGAATACTGCAGTAGGGAAAGGTAAAAGAGACAAAATCAGAAACACAACACTATTCAACCCCATTTGATTATTACAAAATTGCATGAAATGAACGTAAACAAATATATTATGGCTTGGATTTTTGACTTTTTGACTTGCAGACCACAATATATAAAAATGAAAAATGTTATATGTAAAAAATTAATGTTAACAGCACATTCATTGATGAAGTCTTATCTAATGTCCTTTACACTAATACATGAGCACCCCAGGGGGCTGTGTTGTCACCTTTTTGTATTTACAGCATATACACATAACTGTCAGACATCAAATTCATGTAAAACACGTCTTATCAAATTCGCAGCTGATGCCACAATTCAAGGCCTACTATCAGATAACGAAAATGAGTATAGGAATGATGTAAATTGGTTTGTTAAGTGGTGTGAAGACCATTTCCTATTCTTAAATGTCAAAAAAACAAAAGAAATGACAATTGATTTTCGGAATAAAAAAGACCCACTTGACTCTATACTTATTAATGGTGAAAAGGTAGAGGAAGTAGAACAATATAAATATCTAGGTGTAACTATAGATAATCAGCTTAACTGGAAAAAGCCATTCAAATATTGTACATAAAAAGTTAAATTCCAGGCTTTACTTTTTGCGTAAATTGAAATAGTTCCATATTGACAACATGCTTTTGGTGCTATTTTACCAATCTATGCTCAAAAAGTATCATCTGTTTTTCATTGACTTGTTGGGGTGGGAATACAAGGAACAATAGTAAGAGGAAAATGAATAGTATCATTAAGAAAGCGGAAAAGATTTGTAAAGCAACCTTCCTTGATTGTGATTGCCTTTTTATAACAGTTTGTCAAGGAAACATTTTGTCCATAAAAAAGACATGTCCCATCCCCTTTTTGACCAAATTCGTTTCTCAAATAGATCAAAACGCCCCTTCGTTTAAGATGCAAACGCGAAAGATACAAGAATTCATTTATGCCAACATTTATTAGGCTCTTGTAGAGAGTTTCGTCTATGCAAATCATTATTCTGTTTTGTGTTAATAGTAATGCCAATATTGACTTTTCACAATATTCTGTTTTGTTTTATTCCAATTGATATTGTCTCTGTTATATTTACACATTATCGATATAATATTATATGTGGCTGTATGTATATTGGCATATATATATCGATGTATATATATATATATATATATATAGATATATATATCAATGTATGGCTATATATATTATATATATATTATATATATATATATATATATATGTATATATGCTATATATATATATATATATATATATATATATATATATATATATATATATATATATATATATATATATGTGTGTGTGTGTGTGTGTGTGTCAGGGTGTATAAATTGTTTTTGGTTTTTCTTGTTTCTGTAACCGACAAAACGATGTGCCTACTTGGACAATAAAAAGTATTCAATTGAATTGAATTGAATAAAAGATCAAACCAAAGCAGATGGCATAAAAACTAAGATAGAAATAAATTAATTGAGATGGTTTGGGCCTGTAAACAGAATGAATGACAATAGAATAGCTAAATACAGTGCTAAAGCCCAAGGTAAAAGACCAAAAGGCAGACCTCGGACAAAGTGGGAAGAAGACATAAAATAGGTATTGAAGAACAGAAATTTTACTTTTTGGAAGTAAACAGAAAATGCCAGGACAGGACATCCTGGAGAAAGATCATCTTGGGCATCTGAACCCATACACCGAAAGGTAGAGTAGGAACTGATAATGAAAGAAAGAAAGGGAAGAGGTTAGGCCTATAATTGGGTCTTATCTTCAAACTAAGTAACAACAAACACAACCCAAACGATTACAAACTAACAAAACGAAAGAGTATATTACCAAACAAGAATGGGAATGTAAATACATGTATTGGGTTGTGGTCGTTGAATCCGTCAAAATGGACCTTCGCCAAAATACACGATTTTTTTGTCACCCAAGGACCGTGCATTTTGGCGGAGATTATTGTATAACCGTCTAGGAAAGGCATTTATAGGTAATCAAGAATTATCAACAAAAACCAAAATGATAGTATACAACACATTTTATTGTCCTACTCTCCTCTATGGCAAGGAAACCTGGACCTTACACAGTAAAGTATACAGTAGAGTACAGGCAGCTGAAATGAAATATCTAAGAAGAGTAGTAGGGAAAACTAAAAGAGACAAAATCAGAAACACAACAACAAGAGATCAAACCAAAGCAGATGGCATAAAAACCAAGATAGAAATGAATCAACTAAAATGGTTTTGGACATGTAAACAGAATGAACGACAATATAATAGCTAAGTCAATATACAGAGCTAAAGCCCAAGGTAAAAGACCAAAAGGCAGAACTCGGAGAAAGTGAGAAGAAGATTTAAAAGAGACATTAAAGCAAAGATTTTTGGAAAGTATCAGAAAAGGCCAGTACAGGGCAGCCTGGAGAAAGATCATCGAGCATCTGAACCCATACCCCGGAAGGTAGAATGGGAACAGACAAAGAAAGAAAGAAAGTAATTTACATGTTGAATCAGTATAACACCTACTTTGGGATTGCATACATGTAAAACAGGTCTGGAACGAAATTGAAAGACATATTAACGACAATTGTCCACTCATGTCAACTTTAAAGCTTGTCTCTAAATTACGTCCTACTCGGGATAGCGGATAATGAAAGTCATAACAGCTGGATTTTTCGTTTTATAATTATATTAACAAAATTCGTCATGTATAAAAATAACGTCAACAATAAACTGCCTAAAATGATCCACTTTAAAAAGAATATTTATACTCTAGATATTGTGTAGAAAAATGGATCAGTTTTAAACCAAATAGATTTGAAATCTTTGTATTGAAATGGGAACCTGATATGTTTTTGTTTCGATCCCTGGTACATGTAGTTGATTGAAATCTTTGGTTTTCTGTTTCCACCTAGCGTTGATTTAGAATAGCCTTACCCTTTTATTTAATTATTTTTTTATTTTTTTAGGGGGGGGAGGGATGGATTATTTCGTTATGCTCTGTTTTGTTTATTGTCTATGCTTGTCTGTGTCGTTATTAAGCGATCAGTTTATACTGTTACAGTTATTGTTAGTATGATTTATTTCGTATTATTTTTGTTCTCGATAATCTTTTGTTTTAACTTATGACCTATTGTGTTTCTTTTGTCTTTTTTTCATTTAATACGTCTTGCTGACATCAAACACTTTTCGTTCTCTATTTCATTTTAAATCGATTGTAACTATTGATTTTGCGTTTTCGCTTTTGTAAAAATGTCTGAAAATTTCACTTTAAAAAGGTAAATAAATAAATAAAAATGTCGAATGTGCATGCCCGACAGGTTGAAAAAACCGGGTTCTTTTAAGGTAAATCCCCCTCCGCCCCCGCTCGTGTGTCACTTTCCTCCATCCCACCCTCTTATCTGAAATTTTCCTCCATCTCACCCTCTTCTGTGCCACTTTCCTGCCTCTTATCCTCTTCTATGCAAAAATTGCTTTCATCCATCTTACCCTATTCTATGCCGCTTTCATCCATCTCACCTTCTTATCTGCCACGTTCCTCCATCTTACTCTCTTCTGTGCTACTTTCCTCCATCTTACTCTCTTCTGTGACACTTTCCTGCCTCTTATCCTCTTCTATGCCGCTTTCATCCATCTCACCTTCTTCTGTACCACTTCCATCCATCTCACCTTCTTATCTGCCACGTTCCTCCATCTCACCCTCTTCTGTGCTACTTTCATCCATCTTACCTTCTTATCTGCCACGTTCCTCCATCTCACCCTCTTCTGTGCTACTTTCATCCATCTTACCTTCTTATCTGCCACGTTCCTCCATCTCACCTTCTTCTGTACCACTTCCATCAATCTCACCTTCTTATCTGCCACGTTCCTCCATCTCACCTTCTTCTGTACCACTTCCATCAATCTCACCTTCTTATCTGTCACGTTCATCCATCTCACCTTCTTATCTGCCACGTTCCTCCATCTCACCCTTTTCTGTGCTACTTTCCTCCATCTTACTCTCTTCTGTGACGCTTTCATCCATCTCACCTTCTTATCTGCCACGTTCCTCCATCTCACCTTCTTCTGTACCACTTCCATCCATCTCACCTTCTTATCTGCCACGTTCCTCCACCTCACCCTCTTCTGAGACTTTCCTCCATCTCACCTTCTTATCTGCCACGTTCCTCCATCTCACCCTCTTCTGTGCCTGTTTCCTCCATCTCACCTTCTTATCTGCCACGTTCCTCCATCTCACCTTCTTCTGTACCACTTTCCTCCATCTCACCCTCTTCTGTGCCTGTTTCCTCCATCTCACCCTCTTCTGTACCACTTTCCTCCATCTCACCTTCTTCTGTACCACTTTCCTCCATCTCACCCTCTTCTGTGCCTGTTTCCTCCATCTCACCCTCTTCTGTGCTACTTTCATCCATCTCACTTTCTTATCTGCCACGTTCCTCCATCTCACCCTCTTCTGCGCAACTTTCCTCCATCTCACCCTCTTCTGTGCCTCTTTCCTCCATCTCACCCTCATCTGTCACATTTTAATCGGCTTGACCTATGACCATCCACCTCTGCTGCCATGGCTTCCTCTTCGACAGATCTTTTCCAGGTAATTTTTGGTCGGCCTACTTTTCTCTCTTTGGAGGTTTGAGTCAAGAAATTGTCTGATGATGTTGTCTTGTGGCTTTTTCAAGGTATGTCCAATCCAGCCCCACTTCCTTTGGGCCATCTTCTGGTTGATGGGATTCTCGTCGGGAATTCTATTTTCTTCCAGACGTCGACATCGGTAATATTTTCTGGTCATCGTACCTTGAGGACGAATCGTAGATTCCCTTTACCAACAAGTGAAATTGTCAAGCTTTGGCTTCACAGTCGCCTCATTTTCAAATTGGAATTAACTCTCAATTTGTAGAATTGGTAGGAGCTATATACACAATATGTAGATAAAAAACGACAATAAATGACAACTCCACCAATAAAGACATAACAAACACGTGACATTTCGGATATAACATTTTGTCAGACAACGAACGGGAAATATATAGAACCTAGATCTAAACACTAATTAGGGGGGGGGTGCCTCTGAATTGATTTTATTTTTGCTTTTGAGTTAAGGTTTTTGATTTTAGTATGTACATGAGTAACTGTTAAAATACAGTTATCCTATATCATTGAAAAGTTTGTAGCGTCCTTAGTTGCCATAGAAACGGCCGCCATCTTGATTTGGACCCAATTTTCAAAGTCTATCTCCTCCCTTAGTTATGAATAAAATCACTCAAAATCTGAACAGGTCGTCTTTTTCATTCAATATCTACTGAGCGACGTCGGTTTTTTAAAAATATTTTGGATAGGGTTAATGAATTTTTAAAATCGTGAATGTACAAAAACGCCATTTTTTATTACAACAAATACTAATTTTTCAAAAAGTTAACAATATATTTATTTTAAAAAACCGATCTCCTTCTATTAACATTGACAAGAGGAACATGTGTGTCAAATATAATACAAATCGTTTGGTAAATGGCGGAGATAGAATTTTTGTGCGAAAAAAAACTACATTTCGAGAAAAATGTAAGTAAAACAATCAAAAGAAAATAACACAAAACAAAAGTTTCAAACGAGTTTACTTTGTTATAGCAGCCTCCTTACTCTTTCGACTGTCTCTGGCATTGTTACTAATGTAAAGAGGATAATAAATCTAAGTTTAGATGTGTACTGTTATGAAAACATACGTCAAAATTACCAGTTTTTCCCCTCTATATCCTATGCTTGTGCGTGTGTTTACATACTCACTGTCGCGCAACGCCTCTTACATTCCACAGCGATGAGCCGATGCGACTAGCGGTATTGGCAGAAACCAGGTCACCTTGGTGTTGCCACATTTGGCGTTTAACCGCCAATATACGGGTCATCTTCTCAATCAGTGTTAGCATAATTTACCTCAAAATTTTGATTGTTTTTACCTACCCTCGCCTAAAAACTATTTTGTAAGAAACAAATTATGAGTCATACGGACTTTTTCAGTCATGAACTTGTAGATAAATGATCGTTCTCCCGAATACGCAAAGAACAGAAAATCAACCTTTTGGTCCCAAAATTGCCAGTCCAGGTGGCGGCACACACCGCCTCCCTTTAAGGCAGCACACAGTGTGATGTCACCCAAAAAATTTAAAAAAAAGAACAAAAAAATCAAATAGAAAACGATGATAATATGAATTAATAGAAGGGAAAATGAAGCTTACTAAGGGAATGAACCGATCATGGGAGATTCCGCTCTAGAAAAATACAATAAAAATATGAAAACAAGTTAGTAATAAAAAGCAGGCGAAATATGACAATAAGTAATAAAGACAGAACAAACACGTGACGTTTCGGGTATAACCCTCCGTCAGACAACAAACGAGAAATATCTAGAATCTAGATCTAAGTACTACCTCAGACATCACACAATGTGATGTCAAAAGAAAAACAGAAAGGATGAAGAAAGAAAGAAAAAGACAGTGCTGATAAGAAACATAGTAGAGGGGGTGTGAAGAATGAGCGAGAGTGACCTGGTTTCTGCCAATACCGCTAGTCGCGTCGGCCCATCGCTGTGGGATGTAAGAGGCGTTGCGTGACAGTGAGTATGTAAACATACGCACAAGCCCCTCTCGCTCATTCTAGAATGAAATAAAAATATGAAAATAAGTAAATAATAAAAGGTGAGAAGGAGATAGAGACAAGAGAGAAAATAATATATATATATATATATATATATATATATAATATATATATATATATATATATATATATATATATATATATATAGATAGAGAGAATGGGAAACAAGAATGAACAAACAAGATAACTATCAGACTAGATCCATATCTCACTGGGTCTAGAAAGAAGAAATGGTAGAGAATGAATGAAAGGGAAGTATTAATCTAGGCAAAAATTTACACTGAAGGTGCGAAATGTATACAAATTACAAATATATCGATGCAATAAGGAACAGAGTAAACAACTTGTCTTAAGTTTAAAAAAATACAACAAATATATATATATATATATATATATATATATATATATATATATATATATATATATATTTATTGAGAGAGAGAGACAGAGAGAGAGAGAGAGAGAGAGAGAGAGAGAGAGAGAGAGAGAGAGAGAGAGAGAGAGAGAGAGAGAGAGAGAGAGAGAGAGAGAGAGAGAGAGAGAGAGAGAGAGAGAGAGAGAGAGAGAGAGAGAGAGAGAGAGAGAGAGAGAGAGAGAGAGAGAGAGAGAGAGAGAGAGAGAGAGAGAGAGAGAGAGAGAGAGAGAGAGAGAGAGAGAGAGAGAGAGATGAGTATGGGAAACAAGAAGGGAGAAGAGAGAACAAGACTAGGAATAGAATGAAGAAATAATAGAGAAGGAACGAAATGAAGTACCAACAAGGCAAACATTTACAATAAAGGTGCGAAAGGTATACATATGTATGGATTTAATTATTGGGATAAAGCAAAACACTTACCTGAAATGCTAAATCATAGGCAAAAGGCTGATGATACTTCTTCTTCAATATCGAATATTGAGATCTGAAAACAACTATATGTTGTGTATTTCTGGGGGGGGGGGGGGGTTCTCACATTTTAATCTTACTTGATTTTTAAATTTTCGAAAAGAAAACACATAATAAATATCAATAACAGCAAGAAACTTGTTTGGAAGGGCAATCTATAATATGAATCTATGTAATCATGAGCTTTACGACATAGCGTTTCACCCTGTCAGAATAGGCTCCCAAACTGCAAACCAAATGGTCCGAAATTTCAAAAGTGATACAAATGACTTTTTCATTTACGGTAAACCATGCCAGACGTCAATAAGTTGTCCTAGATCTATGTCATGTGTGCTATTCGCTTCCACGTGCCATTCACAATTTGCATCGTTTATGTGAACAGTTCTCATTGATTACTTAATAATTCCCTCATATCTTCAATCTCTATTCTAGGGACTTCTGTTGTAAATGTGATTTTTTAATTAATATATAATTAAAACTTATTTTGAAATCTGTTGTTTGTATCTCATTTTAGTTGCTTGGAAAGTTCTTGTTTGGGTTTGCCGATATGGCTTCGTAAGAAGTCTGATTTTTAGACCTAACAACAAAATTAGAAAAAAGTGACTGCACAATGTTCAAACTTTAAACACGTATTCTTTTACTGTACTACCTGCCGAATAGTGTTTAGGATATAGAATATGAATATCAAGCAATATGCTTTTTTCCCTCGCTGATAGAGGCGGTCTCAGCAACACGGCCCTTGACAACATGACGACGCCATTTTGATTAACTAAACCCTGTGTTCATGTTTCCCTTTTTAATCCACGTCTTTCTTTCTTTCTTTATATAAGTTCCCATTCTACCTTTCGGTGTATGGGTTCAGAAGCCCGAGATGATCTTTCTCCAGGATGCCCTGTACAGGCATTTTCTGTTTCCTTCCAAAAAGGTTAAATTTCTATGCTTCAATGTCTCTTTTATATCTTCTTCCCACTTTCTCTGAGGTCTACCTTTTGGTCTTTTACCTTGGACACTGTATACTGATTTAGCTATTCTATTGTCATTCATTCTCTTTACATGCCCAAACCATCTCAATTGATTTGTTTCTATCTTAGTTTTTATGCCATCTGCTTTGGTTTGATCTTTTATTGTTGTGTTTCTGATTTTGTCTCTTTTACTTCTCCCTACTACTCTTCTTAAATATTTCATTTCAGCTGCCTGTACTCTACTGTATTCTCTACTGTCTAAGGTCCAGGTTTCGCTGCCATAGAAAGAGAAGGACAATCAACTATGTGGTATACTGCCCTTTTGATTTTTGTGGACAATTCTTGCTTACCTACAAATGCCTTTCCTAGGTTATATATTGCACTTGCCTCTTTGATTCTCTGGCTGATTTCTTCTCTTAGTTTTCCCTCGGAGTTAATCATTACTCATAGGTAATCGTGTTCTAAATTCTCCGTGCCCGATTTAAGATTTTGTGTTTTAGCTTCCTAGCTACTAGCATCGTTTTGGTTTTTTTGCATTTACTCTCATTCCTCTTTTATTTACTTCATTGTTGATAATACTGATATTCGACTGATGGTCACTTTCTGCTTTTCCAAACAGAACTAAATCATCGGCAAATGAAAGCGTTGATACTTTAATGGTTTGAGCTTTCACATACCTACATCTTTTTTTTCCTATTTGAGGATGCCTTTGCGACCGAATCCATAAATGTGATAAACAAAACAGAACTTAGGCTACAACCCTGTTTTACTCCTATACCTACTTCAAATTTTGTTGACTTGTTTCCAGATACTCTCATTGCACATGTCGGTTTATTGTAAAAACTTTTAACGTCTTGTATTAACTTTTGCTCGACATTGTGTTCTTTTAAGGAATGCCATAGTTCGTCCCTCCTGAGAGTGTCAAACACCTTTTCTAAATCTATAAAACATAGGTGCAAGTCAATGTTTCTCTCAAGGAATTTTTCTATTATTTGTCTTGGTTTTAAGAATTTCTGGATAAACTTGATATGATCCTGATGCTTTTCCTAATTTCACTTTTCTTATAGCTATTTGGATTTCTTCCATTGATATATCTACATCTTCAACTGTCTCCTCTGGATTATTTGTTACTCTTAGTAATTGATCTTTAATCCTTGTTTCATACGTTCTGGAGGGATTATGTAATTGGTGAAAATGTTTTCCCCACTTTTCCATGATTTCGTTGTCTTCTTTCATTATTTCTCCTTTGGCATTCTTAACTTGTCGTATTGGGCATGCTTTGGTGTTTCTCATGCTCTTCATTGATTTCCTTGATACCTTTCCCATTGTTTGTATTTTGCTTTCCTCACTTCCTATTTGGCAAAAGTACTTTTATTCACGTAATCTATCTTATCCCTTGGTCTCTTTGTTTGCAAGTATTTCTTCCAGGCATCCTTCTTTTCTTTGATCTTAGTTTTGACATTCTCATTCCACCATGCCGTTCTTTTCCTATCTACTTTTATTTGTTTCCTACCACAGACCTCTTGGGTACAAGTGAGGAGTGTTTCTTTATACATCTGCCACTTTTCTTCTATTGTGCTACCATTCAGATCCATCTGTCTTTCACTGATACATCTTTTTATCCTAGATTGGTATACCTGTTTTACTATTGGTTTATTTAGTTCCTCTATGTTGAGTTTAGTAGCATTCTTCTCTTTCCTTTTCTGTTTGTTTTCCTCAGTCAGTAATCTCATTTTGGCAATCGCTAAGCGATGATCACTAAATATTACCGCTCCTCTGTTTACTCTTGCATCCAATGTAGTGTAAAAAGGGTGCTGCTAACTATTATGTAGTCTATCATTGACTTTTCACACCTGTCTTCATTTAGTGTTGTATATTTGTGGATATCTTTATGAGGAAAAAAGGTCTTGGCTATTTTCATGTTATTCTTTAGACAAAAATCTATTACTCTCACTCATTTTGGAGAAGTTGTTGTCTCTCCTTCTTTACCTATTACTTCTCCTAACGTTTCTACACTGTTGCCTACTCAAGCGCTTAAATCTCCTAAAACGATTAGTTCCTGTTTGTGTTTAAAATTCTCTGCAGCTATTTGTGGATATCTTTATGAGGAAAAAAGGTCTTTTCTTCTTTAGTTGCGTCCTCGTTTGGTCCATAAGCTATTAATGCTTTAATTTCTCTTCCTTTTGGTTTATTATTTACCTCTAATAGCCTTCGGCTTATAAATTTCCAACTTTCTTGTAGCTTTTCATGCGTTTTATGCACAAGGAGACCTACTCCTGCTCTAGCTCTATCTTTGACATCTACTCCTGAGAAGATAAAAATATGATTCGGTCCTACATTTTCTATTCCTTGTCCTTTTTTCTTTGTTTCTGTAATGGCCAAAATATCTACTTTGAATTTTTCCATTTCTTCAACTAATTCTAACTCTTTTCCATTTCCTGCCCTAACGTTCCTTGTTCCAAAAATTACAGTTTGTATTCGTTTTCAAGTTCATCTTCAAAAGATCAAGCTAGTTGTATTATATTTATTTCTCTGAATTTGTTTGATTTTGGATAAGCAGACGATTAGCCCACTGTACCCTAGGTAGGTGGTGGGGCTGCCACCGTGAGCCCCCCCTACCAGGCCTTGTTATTTTCTGTCAGGGTTAACTTCCTTAGCCTTTAGTCATTCAAGACCAGCATGCAAGGCAGCAGGTTGTTATTTTCTATCAGGGTTAACTCCCTTAGCCTTTGGTCAACCAAGACCGGCCTGCAAGGCAGCAGGAGACTCGTGGAGGGCGGGATCATCTACTCCCCGTACAGGTGTTTACGGTAATCTTCGTCTATCGACCGATAAATGTGTCATCTGTGATCTAAAATGTGTTTTGACTAATTTTGAATGAACACAGTAAACATTGAAATCTTCAAACCAGTAACAAATATGCGTGTTTTGACACAGTGGTTGTCCGGTGATGCCAGCGGTTGGGGTTTCCTGAAGTTTTAAATTTATCGAATTATAGCAAATCTATAATTTTAAAAAAGGGTCCATCTGTTTGCAGCACACAGTAAACTAGTGATTGCAGAGAGTTATAAGTTCTAGTTCTTTGCTCTGATCCGTATTTTAACCCATTATTGGGATAATCACGTATCTTAATACGGCATCCAACCGACTAGATCTAGGTTAGAATGTCACCGCCCATCTGATGTCGCTCATCATCGATCGGTTGTCATTATTAATCCACTTATATCATCTAACGATCTTGCCATCCACACTATCAGAAGTAATAATTTGGGCCTATAAGGTACAGAGATTGTATTTGAGGATGGTATTTCCATTTATAGAATCGGCATTTGTTTAAGATGTCTTTTTAACCGACTAGGTCTAGACGTAGGAAGAAAAACACCGCCAATCGGATTTCATTATCAATGCACATTATTATGATTTAAATATCTTGCCATCTATTTTATTAGAAGCAATAACTGTGAGATTTAAAGGCGCAGAGATTGTATTTGAGGGATGGTATTTCCATTTATAGGATCAGCATTTGTTTAATACGGTAATCAATCGACTAGGTCTACACGTAGAATGGAAACCACTGCCAAATATGATTGCTCTCACCATCGATCGGGTGCCATTTTCAAACCACCTATACCATCTAAAGACATTGCCTTCTACTTCATTAGAGGTAAGAATTTGTATTTCAAAGAGGGTTTTTAACAGTTACTTGATATGTTGTGTTTATTTTGACTATGAACCGAACATGTGACTGTGAGGTGAACACTTTTCTCAATGAATTTGATGGCTTTCTTTTTCTGATGCAATTCATTTTAATCTACCACTGTCTGTATTTGGGAGAAAGAAGTCTATTTTCAATTCGATTTGTATAAATTTTATTTTTAAAATGTTTTCTTTTCTCTCAGCCGCTGTGACGACAAGAACAATTATGGCTTTGGATTCGACTTCACCCACGATGACTGGTCTTTGGGACAACATTAAGGCTCTCTATAAAGACACACTGCAGTGGAGGGACACGTCATATAACTTGTTAAGGTGCTTCATGGCTCGGCTGGTGTGGAGCTGGTACGGCTGTATACTTTTGAGGCAGATGTGTAAAAAAGAAACCGGCTGAATTTGGCCGTCAAGAGATGCTTCTATGCATTTCAGTCTTGCTCTAGCAATACCCAGAGACAAAGGCACCAAGCCGTATCTTGTCTACGAGAAGACTTCGTATTTCAACCCACAGGGAGATCTGCAACTTAGACATTTACCAGCTGTAGCACTTCTGGTGCTGAGTTACCAAGCACATCTATGTCTCTTCAGGAAATGATGGTATCTGCTAATGAAGTCATTTCTGTTTCAGAGGGATACCTAACTAGGTACATCTCTGATTTTCAATACCTAGGCCTGATCACGTGTCTCCCAAAATACTGAAGCAAAGGATTATCTCTCATTCTTAAACAGTTAAACAGGCGTTCAGCTCTCAAAACTATCTCATATAGATATGAGAAATGCTGCGCACTGTCAAGGGACTGTCACCGCAACTGAGGCAGAGCCTATTGGAACAGACCTAGGCGATTCCCATGAGCATTTGCGCATGTAAAAAAAACCTTTGTGCTTGGAAGTTGCAAAAAAACCCAGGACATTTCGGCTGCCACCCTGGCAAAAAATCAATTCCTACCAACAAGGCCCGTCTAGAAATGTTGGCCATGTTATAGGTTCAGACCTCTCGATGGATGAAGTCGGCCCTTGATCCTAAATTTATATTTCATTATTTGTATAATTTTGCTTATTGTAGCCAGTTTAATTTTTCTCTTGCAACCCAGCATTTTTTTTCTTGTTTAAATTATATTTAATTACTGTAGTGTTACATGTACAGTTAAATTATTTAAGAGTTGTCTTTATGCCTTTTAGTTTAAGCAATCTTTTAGGGCCTATATGTAAAGTTCTTTCAAGGCTCATAGAGCCGGTGCTTATCCCCGTTTCAATAGCGTGGAGTGGAATAGGTGACGATAATCACCTCCTGGCCAGGACGCTAGTCTGACGCAGTTGTTACTCCCAAACTAGCGCTTGTACCATTTGCACCTGGATAAAGTGGGGATAATGCGTGTTAAGGGGTGTTTTTCCTAAGAAGAATGGAACTCGGGATTTCATGATTCCCTATCCGGTAGCCTAACTGCTCGGCCACCGACGCCACTATAAAGATGAGGTTTAAAATCACTTGCTTTACATCTAACTTGCAAATTTATGTTCATTTTCTTTATGGCGTGCTAAAGATTAAATTTATGATGTGTGTTTGAATTGAATTATTTGTGCTAACTATTTTTACATTCTCAGTTAATTAACAATAAGCATGTGTGGTTGGTAAGTGTCTTCATTATTGTCACACGTCTTTCATCTTGCTGTCTCCTCTATGCATTTGGTGGATGGGTAGAATCTAAGGAAGCCAACAGTTCATAATTGAATATTGTAATATATCAATTGATGTTTCTTTTAAGCATGTTCATTCATATTACATTTGTACTAACATACCACTGGATGACTTATTTCCTCAGTTGGAGTTAAGTGAATCATGGCTGGTAAAATGGCTGTGTGACTTCTTTCAACTCTATTCCTAAGGACGATTCACCCTGTGGCAGAGATTGACTTAGATAAATACTTAATCTTGGATGATTGGATTTTTTTTTAAATATTTTGATTACAAAAATGTTTTTCAATAAAATTTGTTTAAAACATTAAGTTAAGGATTTTGTTAAATTACTGGGCATGTTTTCTCATCACCGTCTGAATAAGTGCCTTGGTGTTAATTGTGGAATTGGATAGTTCCTTTGAAATAATGCATTCATGCAACTAATATTGTATTGTTGAGTTTGAAATTCTTATTAGTAAAAATTAATTATAATTTTTTTTCAACAAGACAAACTCTGTTTTATCTGAAATGGAAACATACCTCCGAATACCTTCCTCGGCTATTTACAGAGCAATTCGGGCAAATCAACAAATCTCTCAACAACAAAAAAAGAAAACTTCTGTCGACAGAAAGAATTTGGCAGGCCCTTTCATTCCAGCCTCGAAAACATTTACCTTTGAGGACAGCTGTTCTTTTATGATTGTATAACAGTTATTGTTAACAATTAAAATCAATTCAATTCACGGTTAGTTCTTTTCTTTCTTTCTTTATCAGTTCCGATTCTACCTTTTGGTGTATGGGTTCAGATGCCCGAGATGATCTTTCTCCAAAATGCCCTGTCCTGGCATTTTCTGTATCCTTCAAAATGAATTAAATGTTTACGTTCAATGTGTCTTTAATATCTTTTTTCAACTTCCCTCCGAGGTCTGCCTTTTGGTCTTTTACCTTGGGCTTTAGCACTGTATACTAATTTAACTATTCTATTGTCATTCATTCTCTTTACATGGGCAAACCATCTGAATTGATTTGTTTCTATCTTAGTTTCTATGCCATCTGCTTTGGTTTGATCTTTTATTGTTGTGTTTCTGATTTTGTCTCTTTTAGTTTACTCTACAACTCTTCTTAAATATTTCATTTCAGCTGTCTGTACTCTACTGTATTCTCTACTGTCTAAAGTCCAAGTTTCGCTGCCATAAAGGAGAGTAGGACAATAAACTGTATTGTATACTGCCCTTTTCATTTTTTGTTGACAATTCTTGCTTACCTATAAATGCCTTTCCTAGATGGTTATATATTGCACTTGCCTTTTTGATTCTCTGGCTGATTTCTTCTCTTAGTTTTCGCTCTGAATTAATCATTACTCATAGGTAATTGTAGCTTTGAACGTGTTCTAAATTCTCCCTGCTCAATTTAAGATTTTGTATTTTAGCTTCCTAGTTACTAGTATTGTTTTGGTTTTCTTTGGATTTATTCTCATTCCTCTTTTATTTAGTTATTGTTCATAATGTTGATATGCGACTGACGGTCACTTTCTGATTTTCCAAACAGAACTAAATCATCGGCATATGAAAGCATTGATACATTTACTGGTTTGAGCTTCCACATACCTACATTCATTTTCTTCATTTTTGATGATGCCTTTGCGACTGAATCCATCAATGTGATAAACTAAAAAGGATTTAGGCTACAACCCTGTATTACTCATATATCTACATCAAATTCTGCAGATACGTTTCCAGCTACTCTCACTGCACATGTTAGTTTATTGTAAAAACATTTAATGGCTTCAATTAAATTTTGATCTACATTGTGTTCTTTGAAGGAATGCCATAGTTCGTCCCTCCTCACAGTGTCAAACGCCTTTTCTAAGTCAATAAAACATAGGTGCAAGTCAATGTTTCTCTCAAGGAATGTTTTCTATTATTTGTCTAATTGTAAATATGTGGTCTTGTACACTTCTTCCTGGTCTAAATCCGCTCTGATGCTCTTCAATCTGATCGTCTACTCTTTTCTTTAGTCTCATTTCCAGTATCCTGGCATATACTGGCTAATTAGTGATATCCCTCTATAATTTGAGCATTCCATAGTTGATCCTTTCTTATGTATTGGTACTACCGTTGCTTTTTCCCAGTCGTCTGGCACCTGTTTGGACTTCCATGCTTGTTGGCATATTGCATGTAGCAGTTTGTCTGCCTCTCTCCCTTGGTTTTCAATAATTTCTGGATAAACTTGATTCGCTCCTGGGGCTTTTCCTGATTTCACTTTTCTTATAGCTGTATGGATTTCTTCCATTGATATATCTACATCTTCAGCTGTCTCCTCTGGATTACTTGTTACTCTTAATAAATGATCTTTATTCCTTGTTTCATACATTCTGGAGGGATTGTGTAATTGGTAAAAATACTTTCTCTATGTGTCCATGATTTCGCTGTCTTCTGTCATTATTTCTCTTTTGACATTCTTAATTTGTCGTATTGGGCATGCTTCAGTCTTTCTCATGCTCTTCATTGCCTCCCAGAAGGCCTTTTGCTTTCCTTTTGATAGCTTTTCTTGAGTCTTTGTCCAAACTCTTCCCATTGGTCCTGTTTTGCTTTCCTCACTTCCTCTTTGGCAATAGTTCTTTTATTCATGTAATCTATCCTATCCTTTGATCTCTTTGTTTGCAAGTATTCCTTCCAGGCATCCTTCTTTTATTTGATCTTAGTCTTGACATTCTTATTCCACCATGCTGTTCTTTTCCTTTTCTATCTGCTTTTTTGTTTCCTACCACAGACCTCTTCGGTACAACTGAGGAGTATTTTTTTATACACCTGCCACTTTTCTTCTATTGTGCTATCATTCAGATCCATCTGTCTTTCACTGATAAATCTTTTTATCCTAGATTGGTATGCCTGTTTTACTATTGGTTTATTTAGTTTCTCTATGTTGGTTTAGTAGCTTTCTTCTCTTTCCTTTTCTATTTGTTTTCCTCAGTCAGTGATCTCATTTCACTAAGTGATGATCACTAAACTCTTTTCTGCTCCTCTGTTTACTCTTGCATCCAATGTTTGTAAAAAGGAACTGCGAACTATTATGTAGTCTATCATTGACTTTTAACACCTGTCTTTATTTAGTGTTGTATATTTGTGGATATCTTTATGAGGAAAAAATAAGTTAGCTATTTTCATGTTATTCTTTAATTCTTTAGGCAAAAATCTATTAGTCTCTCTCATTTGGAGAAGTTGTTGTCTCCCTTCGTTACCTATTACTTCTCCTGACGTTTCTACATTGTTGCTTACTCTAGCGTTTAAATCTCCTAACACCATTAGTTCCTGTTTGAATTTAGGATTCTCTGCAGCTATTTGCAAATCATTTTCGAAGATATCTTTTTCTTCTTTAGTGGCGTGTTCGTTTGGTCCATAAGCTATTAATAATTTAATACCTCGTCCTTTTGGTCTAATATTTATCTCTAGTAGCTTTTCATGACTTTTATGCACTAGGAGACCTAGTCCTGCTCTAGCTCTATCTTTGACATCTACTCCTGAGAAGATTAAAATATGATTCGGTCCTACATTTTCTATTCCTTTTTCTTTGTTTCTGTAATGGCCAAAATATATATTTTTAATTTTTCCATTTCTTCAAGCTAATTCTAGCTCTTTTCTATTTATTGCCCGAACCTTCCATATTCCAAAATCACAGTCCGTGTTCGTTTCCAAGTTCGTCTTCCAAAGATCAAGCCGGTTATATTCCTTTACTTCTCTGAATCAGGTTGTTTTGGATAAGCAGGGGATTAGCCCGCTGTACCTAGGTAGATGATGGGGCTGCCACCTTGAGGCCCCCTACCAGGCCTTGTTATTTTCTGTCAGGGTTAACTTCCTTAGGGTAGAACCACACCGGCGTCGGGCCCGACGGTCAGACCCGACCCAACGTTTTTTTGCCGGCTGTGCCAACCATACCGCCAGCGGAACCCGACGGTCAGACAACACAGGCATTTGTACTTTGTAGAAAATGGCGTGTAGCAGGAGCAGAAAATTGTTGTTGTTACTGTGGCTAAGAAGAAGGATACGAACGCACAATAGTGACAATAGCTCATCAAAACGATTTTGGGTCCATCCCATACAACAAAAGCGGAAATCATTTGGTGAGTTTCACCACCTATATCCTCTCTTGTGATGGCGGGTCTTTCTTGTTGTAAATAGACGATCGATGCTGTACGCAAAGAATCAATGCTTCGTCATCCATTGTCAACCGACCAAGTTCTGAGAAATGCATCCTCCAGTCCACCGCTTGAGATTGCAAAATGCTATTAATTGACATGTGGCTGGAAAAGGGATATAATTTGTATAGGAAAAACCTATAAAATTGTCTCCCATTTCGCCCGACGGACGGCGTGGAATGAACACGTTCTTCCTAAAAAGTCGGCTCCGGGACGTCGGGTTTCGGTATGGGTGGATCGTCGTTTTTTGTTACCTGACACTACTAATGAGCCGGGTTGCATTTTTTCCCACGGAAATATGTCCGGTCTGACCGTCGGGCCCGACGCCAGTGTGGGTCTACCCTTAGCCTTTAGTCATTCAAGACCAGCCTGCGAGGCAGCAAGCTGTTATTTTTTGTCAGGGTTAACTCCCTACCCACACCGGCGTCGGGCCCGACGGTCAGACCGGACATATTTCCGTGGGGAAAAAAATGCAACCCGGCTTCAAGACTCTCTCACCATTATTGCTAATAATGCAATCATATAACATTTTATTCACATCTTAATTTCAAATGATACGCTGCAGGCCTTTTTTCACACCATAGGCCTGACATCAACTGATCCGCAATGATTGCTTACATTAAGCATCGAATACAACACAGAATTTCAAGCAAGCCTAGGCTACTTAAGTAATGAGTTGTTATTGTCCGTTGTCACCGTTGTCAATAACAATAGCTTTAAAGTGCAAACACGTACCTGTAAGAAATAGACTACCAAAGAAAAAGGTTTCGACCTGGGTGTTTCAATGCCAAAAGCTAGCAGATCTAAGGAGGGGGGGAGTTTCGGAACTGGGCAACCGGCGCAAAACGAAACATTAAAACTTACTGCATTCCGCCTCACTCAGCCATTAATGATCATAAAACTATTTTAATGACGGTAGAGACTACAGTAGACTACAAGCTGCTGAAATGAAATATCTAAGAAGAGTAATAAGGAAATCTAAAAGAGACAAAATCAGAAATACAACAAAAAGAGATCAAACCAAAGCAGATGGCATAACAACTAAGATAGAAATAAATCAATTGAGATGGTTTGGGCATGTAAAGAGAATGAATGACAATAGAAGAGCTAAATCAGTATACAGTGCTAAAGCTGAAGGTAAAGACCAAAAGGCAGACCTCGGAGACAGCACAAAGATCATATAAAGAGGCATTAAAGCATAGACATATAACTGTTTTGGACAGAAACAGAAAACACAAGGACAGGGCAGCCTGGAGAAAGATCATCTCGGGCATCTGAGCCCATACACCGGAAGGTAGAGTTGGAACTGATCAGAAAAGAAAGAAAGAAAGAAAAAAAGGAAGAAAGAAAGAAAGAAAGAAAGATAAGAAAGGAAGAAAGAAAGAAAGAAAGAAAGATAAGAAAGAAAGAAAGAAAGAAAGAAAGAAAGAAAAACGTACTGCATTCTGCCTTACTGAGCAATACATGATCATAAAACTAGTTTAATGAATATTTGGCCCGGGCAATGGACAGGTAAGCCTATACGGGGAGTAGGAGGTCCCGCCCTCCAGGAGTCTCCTGCTGCATTGCAGATGGGTCTTGGTTGACCAAAGGCTAAGGGAGTTAACCCTGACATAAAATAACAACCTGCTGCCTTGTGGGCTGGTTTTGAGCAACCAAAGGCGAAGGGAGTTCACCCTGACTGAAAATAACAAGGCCTGGTAGGGGGCTTCAAGGTGGCAGCTACACCATCTACCTAATTTACATGGGCCAATTCCCTGCTTATCCAAAACCAAACTGATTCAAAGAAATACAATAATGATATACCCGGGTTGAACTTTCAAAGTCGATTCTGGCTTGACCTTTCAACGACGAACAAGGCTACGAACACGGACTGTGATTTTGGAACATGAAATGTTAGGGCAATAAATGGAAAAGAGTTAGAATTAGCTGAAGAAATGATAAAAAAAATTCAAAGTAGACATTTTGGCTATTACAGAAACAAGAAAAAAGGACAAGGAATAGAAAATGTAGCACCAAATCATATTTTGATCTTCTAACGAGTAGATATCAAAGATAGAGCCAGAGCAGGAGTAGACCTCTTAATGCATAAAAGGCAAGAAAAGCTACTAGAAAGCTGGAAATTGACAAACCCACGGCTATTAGAAGTAAATGAGAAGATAGGAAGAGAAATTAAATTATTAATAGCTAATGGACCAAACGAAGATGCCACCAAAAGAAGAAAAAGATATCTTCGAAAACGATTTATAGCTGCAGAGTATCTTAAACCCAAACAGGAACTAATGGTTCTAGGAGATTCAAACGCCAGAATAGGCAACAATGTAGAAACATCAAGAGGAGTAAATAGGTAAAGAAGGAGAGACAACAACTTATCCAAATGAAAAGAGACTAATAGATGTTTGCCTAAAGAATAACATGAAAATAGCTAACACATTTTTTCAAAGATATCCACAAAAATACAAGAATTAATGAAGACAGATGTGAAAAGTCAATGATAGACTACATAATAGTTAGCAGCTCCATTTTCAACAATACAATGGATGCAAGAGTAAACAGAGGAGCAGAAATATTTAGTGATCATCGCCTAATGATAGCCAAAATGAGATTATTAACTGAAGAAAACAAACTGAAAAGGAAAGAGGAAAGCTGCTAAACTCAAAATAAAAAGAACTAAATAAACCAATAGTAAAATACATATACCAATCCCGGATATAAAAAAAAGATTTATCAGTGAAAAACAATGGATCTGAAGGATAGGACAAAGAAGAAGAACAGTGACAAAAGTATAAAGAAGCACTCCTCAGTTGTACTGAAGAGATCTGTGGTAAGACATAAAGTAAAAAGGAAATAAGAAAAGAACGGCATGGTAGAATGAGAATGTCAAAACTAAGATCAAAGGAAAGAAGGATGCCTGGAGGAAATACTTACAAACAAAGAGACCAGAGGATAGGACAGATTACGTGAGTAAAAGAACTATCGCCAAAGAGGAAGGTAAGGAAAGCAAAACAGGAACAATGGGAAGAGTTTGGACAAAGCCTTCAAGAAAGCTATCAAGGAAGTCAAAAGCTGTTCTGTAGAGCATTGAAGAACATGAGAAAGACCAAAGCATGCCCAATACGACAAATTAAGAACGCCAAAGTAGAAATAATGAAAGGAGACAGCGAAATCATGGAAACTTGGAGAAAATATTTCACCAATTACATAATCTCTCTAGAACATATGAAACAAGGAGTACAGATCAATTAGTAAGAGTAAAAAGTAATCTAGAGGAGACAGCTGTAGATGTATATACCTCAATGGAAGAACTCCAAACAGCGATAAGAAAAGTGAAATTAGGAAAGGCTGTAGGAGCAGATCAAGTTTATCCAGAAATGATTAAAAATCAAGGGAGAGTGGCAGACAAACTACTACATGCAATATGTCAACAAGCGTGGAAGTCCAAACAGGTGCCATACGACTAGAATAAGGGAATGGTAGTACCAATACATAAGAAAGGATCAACTATGGAATGCTCAAACTATAGAGGGATATCACTACTTAGCGTACCAGGAAAAGTGTATGCCAGGATTCTGGAAATGAGACTACGGAAAAAGAGTAGAGGATCAGATTGAAGAGCATCAGAATGGATTTAGACCAGGAAGAAGTGTACAACACCACATTTTTACAATTAGACAAATAATAGAAAAATTCCTTGAGAGGATCATGGATTTGCACTTGTGTTTTATTGACTTAGAAAAGGCATTTGACACTGTGAGGAGGGACGAACTATGGCATTCATTAAAAGAACACAACGTAAAACAAATTTAAGAGTTTTTACAACAAACAAACACGTGCAGTGAGACTAGCTGGAAATGTATCGAAAGAATGTGATATAGATGTAGGAGTAAGACAGGGTTGTTTGTAGCCTAAGTCCTCTTTGCTAATCACATTTATGGATTCAGTCGGAAAGGCATCGTCAAAAATTAAGAAAATGAATGTAGGTATGACGAAGCCTAAACTGGTAAATATATCATTGCTTTCATTTGCTGATGATTTAGATCTGTTTGGAAAATCAGAAAGGCCTCCAATCGAATATTAACGTAATGAATAAGGAATTAAATAAAAGAGGAATGAGTAAATGCAAAGCAACTAAAACAGTGCTAGTAACTAGGAAACTAAAACACAAAATCTTAAATCAGGCAGGGAGAATTTAGAACAAGTTCAGAGCTACAATTACTTAGGGTAATGATTAACTCAGAGGGAAAACAAGAGAAGAAATCAGCCGAGTGAATCCAAAAAGCAAGTGCAATATATAACCATCTAGGAAAGGCATTTATACGCAAACAAGAATTGTCAACAAAAACCAAAATGGCAGTATACAACACAGTTTACTCTCCTCTATGGCAGTGAAACCTGAACCTTATACAGTAGGGAATACAGTAGAGTACAGGCAATCGAAATGAAGTATCTAAGAAGAGTAGTAGGGAAAACTAAAGAGAAAAAAAATCAGAAACACAACAATAAGTGATCAAATCAAAGCAGATGGCATAAAAACTAAGATAGAAACGAATCAACTGAGATGATTTGGATATGTTAACAGAATGAAGGACAGTATAATAGCTAAATCAGTATAGAGTGCTAAAAATCAAGGTAAAAGACCAAAAGCAGACTTTGGAGAAAGTGGGAAGCAGATATAAAAGAGACATTAACGCAAGAAATTCAACTTTTACACGGAAGGAAACAGGAAATGTCAGGACAGGGCAGCCTGGAAAAAGATCATTTCGGGCATCTAAACCCATACACAGGAAGGTACAACGGGAGCTGATAAAGAAAGAAAGAAAGAATATTTGGCAATAACACAATATTTACTATTTATGCCCTTTTTCTGACCAAGTGGGGAGTTCTTGATTCATTTTACCTATCACTTTTTATCAACGAAGTCAACGGAATTTATAAATTTATAGATCTACTTGCCTTCATTAGATTTCAATCTCGATCTGAAATCTAAACTAGATCTAGATCTAGATTTTGATTTATATTTATAATCAAGATGTTAACAACTTCAGGTGTAAAATTATTTTTCAGGCCTTTTTTTTCAACAAAGTAAAGCATGGTTAGGGTTAGGGATACGGGGGGGGGGGGGACTGTCAAATTGTGGCAAATCTAACTGTTGTTAGTATTGTTTCCCTTCAAACGATAGTTCAGAAATAGATCGGCCTAGAGACAGAACTAAGGGGACAATAAATAACAGCGAAGATAGATTTATCTCTAACCCGAACACTTGTGTGCCAGCAACACAATCTGCTCTGCAACACGATTAACTATCTACTTCAGATCAGACTCCGCCTGTATCTTATATTCATACTGTACTCTTTGCATCTTTTCCCGTACAAAGAGCGGGCAAGTATACTTGTACTCAACGAAGTGCGAAACTGTATAGTGAAGTCACACTTCCATGATCTCGTTGCGTTTGATTTGGTTTGATTTTACCCACATCCACAAATAAGGTAATATCGGGGTTTTGGTAGGATGTTTTAAGTGTGCTCGGACTGCCCTGTAAGCAGCCAAATGATCTTAAACGTGCACTGAGTGTTGGAATATACACACGGGACCTCCTGTTATCTTCCGTCGCATTTGAACTTGGTGACGATTCACCTACCTGGACAAGGTGAGTGTGTTTTACTCGAAAAAAAAAACCGAGAACATTTTTTTCATCATGCTGGACACGAACTCACAAACTTTTGATTGAGAGGTAGATATATTGCCTGTGGATCACCAAGATCACTCTTCCTAATATGAGCGAGGGGCCATTTTTTAAAATCAATGCCAGTCTGACTATATAATATGGGTGTCAATGTCTTCGCGTAACTTCGCTTACACGCATACATTACATATTATTGATCGTAATTTCGGCTAACGACATAAGTTACTTACCTAACTTACTTAGATCCGTAGCTCTGGGATGAGCGTAGTCCATCGACGACACTCCGCCATGACACTCTGTTGTGGGCTGACTGCCGACTTCATGTCGAGTTGTTCCTCTGTATCCTTACCTTGTCTTCAGTGTCTCGCCTCCAGGTGTTGCGAGGTCGGCTTCTCTTCCTTTACCGCTGCGGGTTCCAGGTCAGGGACTAGCGTAAGTACTTACCTTGATTTGGAACATGTGGTATTTAGATGCTATACGGAATATGTAGTCAGTTGGTGTCTACAGTGGTCGTGGTGTTATTTAAAGTCTGTTGTGACCACAGTGTTGTCTGGATTCCTCAATGTTTGTTGCGTCCATGGTGCTACCTGGAATCCGTCGTAGTCATGCTGTCACAGTGTATCTGGAGTTTTCCATGGTTTTAATTTGAGTGTGTCTCCATCGTTTTTATTTGAATCCACAGCTGTTGTCAATGATGCTATCTAGAATCAGGGGTGGTGATCAATGTCACATTAATTGGTGCACCTGATGTTTTCGGCTTACATGGTGTATGTGGTGTCATTGGTTGCAATTGAAGTAATTGGCGTTATTTGCAATTATTCGTGGCCAATGTATTAAAGTTTGTTTGCAATCACCTGTAACCAATGTATTAAATTCTGTTTGCAATCACTTGTAATCAATGTATTAACCTATGTTTGCAATCACTTGTAATCAATGTATTAAACTATGTTTGCAATCATTTGTAATCAATGTATTAAACTATGTATGCAATCACTTGCAAACCAATGTATTAAACTATGTTTGCAATCATTTGTAATCAAAGTATTGAACTTTGTTTGCAATCACTTGTAACCAATGTATTAAACTATGTATGCAATCACTTCTAGTCAATGTATTAATAAACTCTGTTTGTAATCACTTGTAACCAATGTATTAAACTCTGTTTGCAATCACTTGCAATCAATGTATTAAACTATGTTTGCAATCGCTTGTAATCAATGTATTAAACTATGTATGCAATCACTTGTAACCAATGTATTAAACTATGTTTGCAATCACTTGTAATCGATGTATTTAACTACGTAGCAATCACTTGTAACCAATGTATTAAACTAAATTTGCAATCACTTGTAATCAATGTATTAAACTATGTATGCAATCACTTGTAACCAATGTAGTAAACTATGTTTGCAATCATTTGTAATCAATGTATTGAACTTTGTTTGCAAGCACTTGTAACCAATGTATTGATCTCTGTTTGCAACCACGTGTAACCAATGTATTGATCTCTGTTTGCAACCACTTGCGACCAATGTAAAGACCAACATTGAGGCAAGGAGCATGTCGAAAATGAAAGAAATATCTTTTTCATCGCGGAGCGATAGGTGCCGATACAGAGGTCGCAGGTTCGATCCCTCATTGTGGTCAGGATTTGTTTCTGTCTATTCCTTTGTCTTTGTCTCGTCTTTGTTCCTGTGGGACTTTAATACTATTCAATGCCATTTTCTTCATTTGCTCCCAATGAATTGAACTCTGTTTGCAATCACTTGTGACTTATTGTATTGGAGCTCTGTTTGCAATCTCTTGTAATTTAATTTATTGAATTTTGTTTTTAGAATCTGTAGTGTTTACATTTTTAGTTGGAACTTGTATTGTCTCTTTAGCTATTTTTAATTCTTTCTTTTGGATTCTGTAACTGGATGGGTACTTGCTTTGTGTGTTGTGTTTTCTTGTGTCCTTTTTTGTTCTTAGACCCGGTGGTGTCTTTAAAAAGTAAGTGACTGTTTGTCTCTCTGTCTGTCTCTCTTTCTGTCTCCCTCTCTCTCTCTCTGTCTGTCTCTCTCTCTGTCTCTCTGTCTCTCTCTCTCTCTCTCTCTCTCATGCTTCAACTGTTCAATCCGGTTCTCCTTTCCCCCTTAATTTCCCTGCCGTATATCCCTGACATCTTGACAGATCGACATAACGCATGCGCTGGCACCTCACCAGTCCCTCTTCTGTCGTCTGACATTGGCTCCGCTCACGCGGCGACAGTGGCGCCGTCATTGTCGACCCTGGACGAGTTTGGGATCGAACCAATGAAAAGCTCATAAAGTCTCGCCCCCGCCACCTGGCGACAAAGTAAGAATAGCCCAGCGTGAAAGGAAACATGGCGGTGACACCGTATCAGGGGGTAAGCCATTCGGCTGTTCTCCAGTCGCCTT
>JAXRKP010002069.1:5000-12500 GCA_037039925.1 Doris montereyensis
TAATTTAACGATAAGAAAGATGTCAATGTCAGTGTGTCTGTTACGATAATTTAACGATAAGAAAGATATCAATGTCAGTGTGTCTGTTACGATAATTTAACGATAAGAAAGATGTCAATGTCAGTGTGTCTGTTACGATAATTTAACGATAAGAAAGATGTCAATGTCAGTGTGTCTGTTACGATAATTTAACGATAAGAAAGATGTCAATGTCAGTGTGTCTGTTATGATAATTTAACGATAAGAAAGATGTCAATGTCAGTGTGTCTGTTACGATAATTTAACGATAAGAAAGATGTCAATGTCAGTGTGTCTGTTACGATAATTTAACGATAAGAAAGATGTCAATGTCAGTGTGTCTGTTACGATAATTTAACGATAAGAAAGATGTCAATTTGAGTGTGTCTGTTATATGATAATTTAACGATAAGAAAGATGTCAATGTCAGTGTGTCTGTTACGATAATTTAACGATAAGAAAGATGTCAATGTCAGTGTGTCTGTTACGATAATTTAACGATAAGAAAGATGTCAATGTCAGTGTGTCTGTTACGATAATTTAACGATAAGAAAGATGTCAATGTCAGTGTGTCTGTTACGATAATTTAACGATAAGAAAGATGTCAATGTCAGTGTGTCTGTTACGATAATTTAACGATAAGAAAGATGTCAATGTCAGTGTGTCTGTTACGATAATTTAACGATAAGAAAGATGTCAATGTCAGTGTGTCTGTTACGATAATTTAACGATAAGTAAGATGTCAATGTCAGTGTGTCTGTTACGATAATTTAACGATAAGAAAGATGTCAATGTCAGTGTGTCTGTTACGATAATTTAACGATAAGAAAGATGTCAATGTCAGTGTGTCTGTTCCGGATAATTTAACGATAAGAAAGATGTTATCTTTTTTGTCAGTGTGTCTGTTACGATAATTTAACGATAAGAAAGATATCAATGTCAGTGTGTCTGTTACGATAATTTAACGATAAGAAAGATGTCAATGTCAGTGTGTCTGTTACGATAATTTAACGATAAGAAAGATGTCAATGTCTGTCGCTAATTTAACGAAGTGTCTGTTACGATAATTTAACGATAAGAAAGATATCAATGTCAGTGTGTCTGTTACGATAATTTAACGATAAGAAAGATATCAATGTCAGTGTGTCTGTTACGATAATTTAACGATAAGAAAGATATCAATGTCAGTGTGTCTGTTACGATAATTTAACGATAAGAAAGATGTCAATGTCAGTGTGTCTGTTACGATAATTTAACGATAAGAAAGATGTCAATGTCAGTGTGTCTGTTACGATAATTTAACGATAAGAAAGATGTCAATGTGTGTCTGTTACGATAATTTAACGATAAGAAAGATGTCAATGCAGTGTGTCTGTTACGATAATTTAACGATAAGAAAGATGTCAATGTCAGTGTGTCTGTTACGATAATTTAACGATAAGAAAGATATCAATGTCAGTGTGTCTGTTACGATAATTTAACGATAAGAAAGATGTCAATGTCAGTGTGTCTGTTACGATAATTTAACGATAAGAAAGATGTCAATGTCAGTGTGATCTGTTACGATAATTTAACGAAAGATCAGACTTTAAGACAAGAAAGATGTCAATGTCAGTGTGTCTGTTACGATAATTTAACGATAAGAAAGATGTCAATGTCAGTGTGTCTGTTACGATAATTTAACGATAAGAAAGATGTCAATGTCAGTGTGTCTGTTACGATAATTTAACGATAAGAAAGATGTCAATGTCAGTGTGTCTGTTACGATAATTTAACGATAAGAAAGATGTCAATGTCAGTGTGTCTGTTACGATAATTTAACGATAAGAAAGATGTCAATGTCAGTGTGTCTGTTACGATAATTTAACGATAAGAAAGATATCAATGTCAGTGTGTCTGTTACGATAATTTAAAGACAAGACAGATATCAATGTCAGTGTGTCTGTTACGATAATTTAACGATACGAAAGATGTTAATGTCAGTGTGTCTGTTACGATAATTTAACGATAAGAAAGATGTCAATGTCAGTGTGTCTGTTACGATAATTTAACGATAAGAAAGATGTCAATGTCAGTGTGTCTGTTACGATAATTTAAAGATAAGAAAGATGTCAATGTCAGTGTGTCTGTTACGATAATTTAACGATACGAAAGATATCAATGTCAGTGTGTCTGTTACGATAATTTAACGATAAGAAAGATGTCAATGTCAGTGTGTCTGTTACGATAATTTAACGATGAGAAAGATATCAATGTCAGTGTGTCTGTTACGATAATTTAAAGATAAGAAATATTAATGTCAGTGTGTCTGTTACGATAATTTAACGATAAGAAAGATGTCAATGTCAGTGTGTCTGTTACGATAATTTAACGATAAGAAAGATGTCAATGTCAGTGTGTCTGTTACGATAATTTAACGATAAGAAAGAGTCGTTTCTTCTATAAAATTTAATAAAGCGGCAGTGTGATCTATATTATTAAAAATAAATATCTTATTCTCTCCCCCGCCCCTACTTATTCCCGACCTCGCCCTTCTTCTCTCCTTTAAATCCAATAGAGAAGGAGGAGGTCGGACAAACAGAGAGTTCTTTAAGTACAAAAGGTGTCTTTTAATTCTTAAAATATCCTGCGCTATAAATTATATGATATACGGTTCGTTTGAGACATAATGATATTATTAGAGGGATTCCAGCTGAAGCAAAAACGTAAGGCTGGTTTGCTTCGCTTTGTGTTGGGTTTTTTTTCTTTGTGTATTTTGTTTGTTGTTTTGTTTTGTTGTTGTTTGAGGGTGATGAGATTTTTTTTTGGGGGGGGGTTTAGATAGGGGTGGGGAGAGAAGGTGGTTGTGACTTGTCTGCACTGAAAGACTTGAGACGTAAATAACACCATGTCAAAAGAATTATGTTTTTTATTTCCTTTTAGCAAATGGCGAGAGAGAGAGAGAGAGAGAGAGATTGAGACAGAGAGAGAGAGAGAGAGAGAGAGAGAGAGAGAGAGAGAGAGAGAGAGAGACTTAGAGAGAGAGAGAGAGAGATAGAGAGAGATTTCTTAGTGGAAGAGAGAGAGACAGACAAGCAGAAACAGTGCCAACGACAAGAACTCCTTTACAGATATATCAACAGTTATGATAACATATATCCCAGATAGATTGCTAGACACAAATTAATAATGGAGAGAGAGAGACAGACACACAGACGAGACCATATTTGCTTGAATAATCCTCGACCAGACTATAATAGAGAGAGCAGAGAGGAGAGAGAGAGAGAGAGAGAGAGAGAAAAGAAAGAGAGTTTGAGGCCAGAGACTGAGAGAAGTCAATGATTGAGATATAGAGAGCAGGAGAGAGAGAGAGAGAGATTCTGCCAGTCAGCAGAGAGAGAGAGGAAGGAGAGCTAGAAGAGAGAGATAAATTTTGTCAGAGAGAGAGAGAGAGAGAAGAGAGAATTAAAGAGCAGCATTGAAGTTCTCACTCTTCTATAACTCAGAAAGTTGGCAATGACGAGAGAGAGATTCAGATTGAGAGAGAGAGAGAAGAGAAGCAGTTCAATTAGTCACGGTAAGTTGGTTGAAGAAAAAGGAAAAGCTAGAACCAGAGCGTGACAGAGCGGGATTAAGATTTGCAACACACAACACAATAAGGAATCTATGGCATATGGGTTTTCTTTTCTTTTTAATTAAAAAATCTTCAAGTGGAAATTAATTCTATGCTAGCGTCTGATTCAAGGGAGGTTGTTGGGGGTGTGTTTTTTGGCCCCCTTTTGCCCCTATTTCTTTGCCCCTTTTGCCCGGCTGAAATTTAGAAATTATGGCTGTGGGTTCTTTAGGTGCAGTAAGCCATCAGTGGGCGAGTGGTTAGGCTGCCGGAGTTTGGGAATCATGAGGTAGATCTCTGGATTCGAACCTTAGCTAGGTCCAACGTTGTGTTCCTGAAGAAATATATTTAACATGTTTTGGGGGGATGGAGAGGGGGAGGTTTTATTTTATTTTATTTAATTACCCACATCCACAACTACATTGATCTCATGGGCTTTGGAAGGATTTTAAACTTTGTTCAGACTGCCCTGTAAACAGCAAAGGAATCTTTAACATAAACAGAGTGTAGTGATCTTCATACGGGACCTCCTTTTTATCGTCCGTCTCCGATGGGACTAGTTGTTGATCCACCTACCTGAACCAACTCCAAAGGTAATGGGTTCAAACCCAGACAATGATTGAAAACTATTCTCGAGGTTTTCTTTTAGTAAAATCTAACCCCCCCCCACCTCCCGCCCCTCACCGCTCAGGCCCAGGTAGGTGTATCGACACCTAGTCCCATCGGAGACGGACGATAGAAAGGAAGTCTCGTGTGTATATCATAGTGCTTATGTGCACGTTAAAGATGCCTTGGCTGTTTACAAGGCAGTACAAACTCATATTAGAATATGCCAGCCTAGTGTGGGATCCGAATCCGACGAACCTTGTCATACAAGTTGAAGCGCTGCAAAGAGAACAGCAAGGCGTATCTTTAACGATTTGTAGCCTCATACAAGTGTCTCCTCCCTTGTTCAGAAACTCGGCCTCGAACCATTGAATGAAGAAGAAAAAAATAAAGAAGATGAGAATAATGTAAGATAATGAGCAACATGATAAACGTTTCCTTGCAGAACTCTATTTCACGTGCCACAAGAAACGTCAGATGGCACAGCAGAAAATTCGTTGTCCTTAAATCTAGAACCGAGGCGCATATCAACTTATTCTTTACTTCAACTGCCCGTCTGTGGAATACTCTGGCTCCCGAAGCCGTAGATGCCAGGTGATCTGCCAGGAGTTTGTCAGACTGACTTCGTAAGTAACCTGTAAAGTGATGCGTTCCTGTCATCCGATTCTGTTTTGGAACATTGTATCTGTATGTTTTATATTTGCTATAATTGTGAGACTTTGAATCAACCTGTTTAAGATTGCAAAATGTAGACCCTGACCTCCAATATAGGAAGTTTCTACATTTTGAAAGAAGAGGTTCATTAGAAAGAAAGAAGAAAGAAGAAGAAAGAAGAAGAAGAAAAAGAAAAAAGAGGAAGAAGAAGAACAAGAAGAAGAAGAAGAAGAAGAAGAAGAAGAAGAAGAAGAAGAATTAGAAGAAGAAGAAGAAGAAGAAGAAAAGAAGAAGAAGAAGAAGAAGAAGAAGAAGAAGAAGAAGAAGAAGAAGAAGAAGAAGAAGAAGAAGAAGAAGAAGAAGAAGCAGAAGAAGAAGAAGAAGAAGAAGAAGAAGAAGAAGAAGAAGAAGAAGAATCCTTTTAAGAACTCCGAGATCAATTAATCGTCCCGCCTCGTTCGAGTTCCAGTGCTACCGTCATGTCAGTTGCTTTCCTTCTTCTTAGAACGGCAGCTACATTCCTCAGTTGGCTTGGGGGTCAATTGCGGGGGTCAATTAGGGGTCAATTGGGGATACCCACGTTTCTATTCTTCTATGGCGATCGGAGGTTTTTATTTGTTTGTTTCATTTGATCCACCCATCTCCACAACTAAGGTGATCTCGGGGTTTTTTGGTAGGGTTTAATTCTATTTTGCCCAGACCGCCTTATAAACAGCAAAGGGAGGGATCTTTAACGTGCACAGTATGTTGGTATCTGCACGAGGCCTCCTTCGTATCGAACCTGTCCATTGGGGCTAGGTGTCTATCCACCTGCCTGGACCAAGAAGGGGGTAGATTTTGTTCGAAAAAAACTCGAGAAATGTATTCATCCGTTGGCAGGGCTCGAACCCTCGGCCTTTTGGTTGAGAGGCCGACACCAGCTTGCCTCTAGACTATCATAGTTACATTAATGGGTAAAGGGTTAAAGGGTGGGGGGCTCCTTTCGATGCCAATGCTAGGGTAGGGACTTCTTTCGATGTCAATGCTAGGGTAGGGACTTCTTTCGATGCCAATGCTAGGGTAGGGACTTCTTTCGATGTCAATGCTAGGGTAGGGACTTCTTTCGATGTCAATGCTAGGGTAGGGACTTTTTCGATACCAATGCTAGGAGTAGGGACTTCTTTCGATACCAATGCTAGGGTAGGGACTTCTTTCGGTGCCAATGCTAGGGGAGGGGGACTTCTTTCGATGTCAATGCTAGGGGAGGGGGGACTTCTTTCGATGCTAATGCTAGGGTAGGAACTTTCGATACCAATGCTAGGGAGGACTTCTTTCGGTGCCAATGCTAGGGGAGGGGGACTTTTTTCGATACCAATGCTAGGAGTAGGACTTCTTTCGATGCTAATAATGCTAGGGGAGGGACTTCTTTCGAGGCCAATGCTAGGTAGGGACTTCTTTCGATGCCAATGCTATAGGGACTTCTTTCGGTGCCAATGCTAGGGGAGGGACTTCTTCGTGCCAATGCTAGGGAGAAGTCCTTTCGATGCCAATGTTCCGATGCCAATTTCTGCCAATGCTCGAAGGTGGGCTCATTTCGATGCCAAAGCTCAGGGACAGAGAGGGAGGGGACTTCTTTCGATGCCAATGCTCGGGGAGGGACTCCTTTCGATGTCGGCAATGCTAGGGTAGGGACTTCTTTCGATGCCATTGCTAGGGTAGGGTCTTTTTCGATGCCAAGCTAGAGTGGCATCGGACTTCTTTCGATTTATGACTTCTTTCGGTGCAAGACGGGTGGTGGGGACTTCTTTAGGGAGGATGGGGGATGGGACGTTCCTTTCATCAAATCAAATCACTTCTTTGAAAACATCTGACAACTGCGAGCTCCGAAGCCAATCCTTTGCAGGTAGGTTCATTTCGTCAAAGCTCGGGGATATCCCGTGGCGGCTCATTTCTAAGTAATGATATTATTTACGTTTCAATTTTAAAAGTTAGCTTTGAAACACCAAACAAAAAAGGATAGTCATTTATATCCTGAAGACCAAGATGGACAAACGGCCATAATCCTTTGAACGCAGTTGGCAAGACATTGGGGGTATAGGATGGGGGAGGAGGGGTTCCTTTAATCAAATCCAATTTCACACTATTGAAAATTTCTGTCTTGCAGCTAAAAGAAGTCTCTTGCCATAGGTTAATCTGTTAACATTTTATCCTCTGTCGCATTTCTAAGTATTGGTTTATTTACGTTTGATTCTAAAAAGTTAGATTCAACGCAAACAAAAAAATTAGTAGTAGTTATCTACCTGAACACCAACTAGTCTACCCATAATCCTGCTAGTCTACAGTTGGCGCATTCATACCACTGAAGGACGTAGTTTACCCACTGATGGTAGTCTACAGTCTCTTGAACTAAAGAGAAGTCTCTCCCATAATTAATCTGTTAACATTTTATCTCTCTGTTAACAAGTATTAGTTTACCCATCAATGCTATGTCTACAGTCTATTGAACACGAACTAGTCTACCCATCGGTGCTAGTCTACCCACTGATGGTAGTCAGTCTATTACAGTCTATTGAGTCTACAGTCTATTGAACTCGAACTAGTCTACCCATTGATGGTAGTCTACAGTCTGAACACGAACTAGTCTACCCATT
>JAXRKP010002069.1:17500-71943 GCA_037039925.1 Doris montereyensis
TTACTTTACTTTGCTTTACTTTACTTTACTTTACTTTAGCTTTACTTTACTTTACTTTACTTTACTTTACTTTACTTTACTTTACTTTACTTTATTTTATTTTACTTTACTTTACTTTACTTTACTTTACTTTACTTTATTTTTACTTTACTTTACTTTACTTTACTTTACTTTACTTTGCTTTACTTTACTTTACTTTTGCTTTACTTTACTTTACTTTACTTTGCTTTACTTTACTTTACTTTACTTTACTTTACTTTACTTTACTTTACTTTTAGCTTTACTTTTACTTTGCTTTACTTTACTTTACTTTACTTTACTTGTTTTACTTTTGCTTTACTACCTTACTTTACTTTTTACTTTACTTTACTTTACTTATCTTTGCTTTACTTTACTTAACTTTACTTTACTTTACTTTGCTTTACTTTACTTTGCTTTACTTTGAGTTGATCTATTTTACTTTAATTTAATTTAATTTAATTTACTTTGCTTTAACTTACTTTACTTCATTTACTTTAATTTGCTTTACTTTAACTTGCTTTATTTTACTTTGCTTTATTTTATTTTAATTTAATCTAATTTAATTTCATTTGATTTATTTCACTTCACTTTATTTTGCAGGTTAACTATAATTCAATGCGAAGTTGTAAGTTTTGATAGCTTTAAATTCTTTCGATCGAATTCAATTTTCTAATCTCGTTTGGAAGCTCATTCCAAACTGTTGGGCCTCATCGATCAAATGAGTAGTCGTCATAGGACTTGGGATAGAGAAAGGTGATGTAACATCACAGGATCTCACACAGCTAGGTTTGGTATTTGGTTTTAATATTTCTAAAGGTGAAGAGGAGCTAGATTGTTTAGATAGTTAAAAACCATCAAGGCAATCTTGTATTCAATTCTGTTGGGAAATATGGTCTGCTTTTGTTTTTTCTGAAAAATCACTCTTGCAGCTGAGTTTTGCACCCGCTGAAGTTTATATTTAAATGGTCTTGTGGAAGACCGGAAATTAGATTGCATTGCATTAGTCCATTTTTGATAAGATTTAAAGCGACCATGAGTGTCTTCGCAACATCTAACGATGGAATATTTCTTATACAGTCGATTTGGTGACTTACAAAGTGCACTTATTTGACCTGACATCGATAAGTTGCTGTCAAAAAGCACGCCTGCGTTGTTTACTTACTCTGCTGAAAGTTAATGTACGACAAGAAAATACGAAAGCCCCATAGGGATCGAACCCATGACCTCTGCGTCCCTCGCCATGAAAAAGAAAGCGTGCTACCAATCGAGCTAACCCCTTGCCTCACTGCTTGTCTTTCTCTGCTGGAGTGACGCTGGTGCAGCTATTTATGTAACATCGCACTTGATGGTTTCAGATGGCTTGCCGGGTAAAATGCTCTGTGTCCTTGATTCTTTTTGTCGTAGTTTGTTTTCAATCATCCATGTTTTTATGTCAGTCATGCCTACTGCAAATCAATTAATGGAGGACTGCATAAGATCCTTTCTTTGCATGATATGCTGGTGTAGTTGAAAATCATTAGCATATAGAAATGGTATTTAAAATCATGCTTACTTCCCTTTATTTGACGTAATTGGTGCGACCCAGTTGCAACAGCGTCAAGGTATGCATTCGACTTACATACTGAATGAGATTTTGAAAAGAGATCACTGCATTCCGTTGCCAGCAATGTCATATCATGTTATGTCTTGTCATGTAGTTAATAACCCTCCATGGTGCTGCACGAGGGGGGAGGGGGAAGTCAGTGGTCCAGAGGTAAGTTGTCGGTCTGTCACACTAAAAATTGTGGGTTTGTATCCGATAGGTTGAACATTTTCTCTCGATTTAATATCGTTAAAACCCACCCCCCTCTGAGGTGTAAGTAGATGATGATCTACACCTAGTCAAATCGATACCTGTACCACACTTTGAATAACTCTATGTAATTGTGCATCCTGTTTCATTGTTTAACTGTAGACTATTACAAGCTTAATTCTTAATATTATCTTAGATAACATTTTTTGGTAATATTTTCTATTGAAAATGTCGGTAATAATCATTACCAGTTTCGCTTCACGCTACATCAACCAGAACAAATGTGCGCTGTAAGAGCTTTGAGCGAATTTTATTTTTCTACAGTTTTACGTCTTTATATGGAGCTACACATAACAATAATAATTAATAAAAATGTCTCTTGTATGGAGCTACCCATAACAATAATTTGGTAATTTTAATTTTACGTCTTTATATGGAGCTACACATAACAATAATAATAAAAAATGTGTAATTTTACGTCTTTATATGGAGCTACACATAACAATAATAATAAAATGTGTGATTTTACGTCTTTATATGTATCTTCTCACAAAGATAATAATAACAAACTACAGTTTCGCGAGATGTAGCGTCACACAACGATAATAACAATCTACAATTTTACGTGAGATGTAGCGTCACACAACGATAATAATAATCTAACAATCTACAGTTTTACGTGAGTTAGCCTCACACAACGATAATAATCTATAACAATGTACAGTTTTACGTGAGATGTAGCCTTCCAACGATAATAATAACAATCTACAGTTTTACGTGAGATGTAGCCTCACACAACGATAATAATAACAATCTACAGCTTTACGTGAGATGTAGCCTTCACAAACGATAATAATAACAATCTACAACTTTACGGGAGATGGAGCTTCACACTATACAATAATAATAATAATAATAATAATAATAATAATAATAATAATAATAATATACAACGTTAAGTGAGACGGAGCTTCACGCATACAAGATGATAATAACAATAAACAGCTTTACCCGAGATGGAGCACTCACACATAACAAACACAATATGCATTTTTACGTGAAGGAGCTTCACACGTATTAAACACAACATGCAACTTTACCTGAGATGAAGCTTCACAAAATAAGAGTAAGAGCATGCAGTTTTAGGTAACATGGAGCTCTAGACACAATAATAACAACATGTAGGTTTACGTGAGATGATAATAACAATATGCGGTTTTGCATTGAGATGAAAACAATAATAACAATATGCAGTTTTACGTGAGATGAAACTTCCCCCAATAATACCATAACGTGAGATGAAATAATAACGATAATAACAATATGCAGTTTTACGTGAGATGAAACTTCCCCCATAACAATAATAACAATATGCAGTTTTACGTGAGATGAAACTTCCCCCATAACAATAATAACAATATGCAGTTTTACGTGAGATGAAACTTCCCCCATAACAATAATAACAATATGCAGTTTTACGTGAGATGAAACTTCCCACATAACGATAATAACAATATGCAGTTTTACGTGAGATGAAACTTCCCCCATAACAATAATAACAATATGCAGTTTTACGTGAGATGAAACTTCCCCCATAACAATAATAACAATATGCAGTTTTACGTGAGATGAAACTTCCCCATAACAATAATAACAATATAATAACAATATGCAGTTTTACGTGAGATGAAACTTCCCCCATAACAATAATAACAATATGCAGTTTTACGTGAGATGAAACTTCCCCCATAACAATAATAACAATATGCAGTTTTACGTGAGATGAAACTTCCCCCATAACAATAATAACAATATGCAGTTTTTTACGTGAGATGAAACTTCCCCATAACAATAATAACAATATGCAGTTTTACGTGAGATGAAACTACACACATAACAATAATAACAATATGCAGTTTTACGTGAGATGGAACTACACATAACGATAATAACAATATGCAGGTATACAGATGGCGTTTGTACATAAGAAAAACAATATTCACTTTTACGTCCAGAGCAGTGGACAAGTAAGCACCGGTACGCGGACCAGAGGATCCCGCCCTTCACGAGTCTCCTGTTGCCTTGCAGGCGGTCTGGGCCGACTAAAGGCTAAGGGAGTTAACCCTGATATAAAACAACCTGCTGCCTTGCAGGCTGGTCTTGAGTGACTAAAGGCTAAGGGAGTTGACCCTGACAGAAAATAACAAGGCCTGGTATGGGGCCTCAAGGCAGCCCCACCATCCACGAGAGAAACATTGACTTGCACCTGTATTTTATTGACTTGAAAAGGCTTTTGACACTGTGAGGAGGGACGAACAATGACATTTCTTAAAAGAACAAAAAGAGCGAAATGTAATAGAAGACATTAAAAGGTTTTTCAATGAAACAACATGTGTAGTGAGAGTAGCTGGAAACATATCTGCAGAATTTGATTTACATATCGCAGAAAGACTGGGTTGTATCCTGTCCTCTTTTGTTTGTCATATTTATGGATTCAGTTGCAAAGGCATCCTCAAAAATGAAGAAAACCAATGTAGGTATGTGGAGCTCAAACCAGTAAAATATCAATGCTTTCATTTGCCGATGATTTAGTTCTGTTGGGAAAATCAGAAAGTGACCTTCAGTCGAATATCAACATTATGAACAATGAACTAAATAAAAGTGGGATGAGAGTAAATGCAAAGAAAACCAAAACAATACTAGTAACTGGGGAAGCTAAAACACAAAATCTTAAATTGGGCAGGGAGAATTTAAACAAATTCAAAGCTACAATTCCCTACGAGTAAGGATTAACTCAGAGGGAAAACTAAGAGAAGAAATCAGCCAGAGAATCCAAAAGGCCAATGCAATATATAACCATCTGGGGAAGGCATTTGTAAGTAAGCAAGAATTGTCAACAAAAACCAAAATGGCAATATTCAATAGTTTCATTGTCCTACTCTCCTCTATGGCAGCGAAACCTGGACCTTAGACAATAGAGAATACAGTAGAGTACAGGCGGCTGAAATGAAATATCTAAAAAGAGTAGTAGGGAAAACTAAAAAAGACAAAATCAGAAACACAACAATAAGAGATCAAAGCAAAGCAGATAGCATAAAACCTAAGATAGAAGCGATCAATTGAATGGTTTGGGCATGTAAACAGAATGAATGACAAAAGAATAGCTAAATCACTATACAGTGCTAAAGCCCAAGGTAAAAGACCAAAAGGCAGACCACGGAGAAAGGGGAGAGAATATATAAAAGAGGCATTTAAGCATAGAAATTTAACTTTTTTTGGAAGGAAACAGAAAATGCCAGGACATGGCATCCTCGAGAAAGATCATATCGGGCATCTGAACCGATACACCGAAAAGTAGAATGGGAACTGATAAAGAAAGAAAGAAAGAAAGACGTCAGATGGACTTTCAGACATAACAATAACAATGTGAAGTTTTACATCAGATTGAACTGCACATAACCAAAAAGAATATGCAATTTTACCTGAGACGGAATTTTCCACACAACAATAATAATATGCAGTTTACGTGCGATAGATTTTTCAACATAACAATAACAATATGCAGTTTTTACGTGAGATGACGCTTCACACATAACAATAACAATATGCAGTTTGATGTAAATGGCACTTCACATATATGAATAACAATATGAAGTTTGCAGGAGATTGACTTCACACACAAGAATAACAAAGACAATTCAAGTCAGATGGAGCTTCACACAAAACAAACACAATATGCAGTTTTACGTCAGATAAAAATTCACACATAACAAACACAATGACAGTTTTACGTCAAGATAAAAATTCACACATAGCAAACACAATAGGCAGTTTAATGTGAAATGGGGCTTCATACATAACAATAACAATATACATATTTATGTTAGATGGATCTTCACACATAACAATAACAATATGTAGCTTTAAGTCAGATGGGCTACATATAACAATTAGAATATCTATTTTTATGTGAGATGAAGCTTCACATATAACAACAATAATAATATGCAGTCTTACATCAGATGGAGCTTCACATATAACAACAATAACAATATGCCGTTTTAGGTCAGATGGAGCTTCACACATAACAGTAACAATATGCATTTCTATGTGAGATGGAGCTTCATATATAACAATAACAATATGCAGTTTACGTCAGATTGAACTTTACATAACAATAACAATATGGAATTTTACGTAAGATGGGCTTTACACATAACAATAACAATATGCATTTCTATGTGAGATGAATTTTACACATAACAATAACAATATGGAATTTTATATGAGATGGAGCTTCATGCATAACAATAACAATATGATTTTACGTCAGATTGAACTTTACACATAACAATAAGAATATGGAATATTATGTGAGATAGAGCTTTACACATAACAATAACAATATGCATTTTATGTAGATGGAACTTTGCATAACAATAACAATATGCAGTTTTTACGTGAGATGGAGCTTTACATAACAATAACAATATTGAATATTCTATGTGAGATAGAACTTTACACATAACAATAACAATATGGAATTTTACGTAAGATGGAGCTTTACATATAACAATAACAATATGGAATATTACGTCAGATAGAGCTTTACACATAACAATAACAATATGGAATTTTACGTCAGATAGAACTTTACATAACAATAAGAATATGGAATTTTACGTCAGATAGAACTTTACACATAACAATAACAATATGGAATTTTACGTAAGATAGAGCTTACACCAACAATAACTTTACATAACAATAACAATATGGAATTTTACGTAGATAGAGCTTTACATAACAATAACAATAACATAACAATAACAATATTGAATATTACGTCAGATAGAACTTTACACATAACAATAACAATATTGAATATTACGTAAGATAGAGCTTTACACATAACAATAACAATATGCAATTTTACGTGAGATGGAGCTTTACACATAACAATAACAATATGGAATTTTACGTAAGATAGAGCTTTACACATAACAATAAGACTATGTAACTTTAAATCAGATATAGCTGTAAACATAACAATAAGAATATGGAATTTTGCGTCAGATAGAGTTTACACATAACAATAAGAATATGGAATTTTGCGTCAGATAGAGTTTTATACATAACAATAAGAATATGGAATTTACGTCAGATGGAGTTTCAGACATAACAATAACAATATGCAGTTTTACGTCCGATGAAGCTTTAACACATAACAATAACAATATGGAAGTTTACGTCAGATAGGTCTTCACACAAAACACAACAATATGCAGTTTTACGTCAGATAGAGTTTTTACACATAACATTAAAAATATGGAATTTTCCGTCTGGTAGAGCTTCCCACATAACAATAACAATAACAATGTGCAGTTTTGCGTCACATAAAACTTCACACATAACAATAACAACATGCTGTATTGCGTTCGGTGGAGCTTCACACATAATAACAATAATAATATTCAGGTTTACGTCAGATGAATCTTCACACATAAAAACTGTAATAATATTCAGGTTTACGTCAGATGAATCTTCCCACATAACAACTATAATAATATGCAGTTTTATGTCAGATGTACCTTCATACATAACAACAATAATAATATGCAGCTTTACATCAGATGTAGCTTCATACATAACAACTATAATAATATGCAGTTTTATGTCAGATGTAGCTTCATACATAAAAACTATAATAATATGCAGCTTTACGTCAGATGTAGCATCATACATAACAACAATAATAATATGCAGCTTTACGTCAGATGGAGTTTCACACATAATAATAACAATATGAAGTTTCATGTCAGATGGAGCTTTACGCATAACAATAAGAATATGCAGCTGTACGTTCACTTCCTCATATTGCACCTTGTGACACTTCCTTCCAGGATAAATGCGTCCTCATACCGTTAGCATTGGAGCTATCATGCTTCACTTACTTCAGTTCAAATTCTATTCACTTTGAAGTGTTGGGGATGGGGTGGGACGGGGTGAAATGAATTCTGAATGAGCTATATTATAATAACTTAACACTAAAGTTTTATGTCAGATGTACCTTCATACATAACAAGCAATATCCTTTGTCAGATTTGGCTTCTACATAACAACTTATATGAGACATCGTCACGCTTAGCATAAAAACTATAATTGTTGCCACGGGCTTTGACGTAGGAAAACGGTTGAGTAACAACAATAATAATAGGCAGCTTTGAGTTCAGATGGAGTTTCACACATACAATATGAAGTTTGTTCTGATTTTGTTTGTAACAATTGTTGCAGCTGTGCGTTCTTGTTGTTGCACCTTGTTGTTGCTTCCTTCCAGGATAAATGCGTCCTTTGCCGTTAACATCGACAGCTATGGCTTCACTTACTTGAGTTCAAATTCTATTCACTTTTGAAGTGTTGGGGATGGGGTGGGTCAACAGGGGTGGGAAATGAATTGTTGATTTGCTATTTTCGACTTAACACTAAAGGAGGTGGGATCTGTCCTGTTGTCTTTGCTTGGCCTGTACGTCAACAGGAGGTGGGATAGCAATATGATTTTGCACGATGGGACCTAGGAAAACGGTTGTTCGTTGTGAACTCAACAAGGGGGTTGCTGTTGATTTTGCTTTCGGACGTCAACAAGGGGTTTGGTCTGTTTTGTTGATTTTGTTTTTCGGACTGTTCAACGTTGTCTGTTGATTTTGTTGCTTTTTCAGGTCTGATGTGTTGATTTTGCTTTTCGGACGTCAACAAGGGGGGGTATGTTGTTGATTTTGCTTTTCGGACGTCAACAAGGGGGTTTATTGTTGATTTTGCTTTTCGGACGTCAACAAAGGGGGGTGTCTGTTGTTGATTTTGTTTTTCGGACGTCAACAAGGGGGGGGGGGTGTCTGTTGTTGATTTTGCTTTTCGGACGTCAACAAGGGGGGTCTGTTGTTGATTTTGCTTTTCGGACGTCAACAGGGGTGGGGGTGTATTGTTGATTTTGCTTTTCGGACGTCAACAAGGGGGGGGGGGGGGGGGGATCTGTTGTTGATTTTGGATTTTTGTACGTCAACAGGAAGTGGATCTGTTGTTGATTTTGCTTTTGGGCGTCAACAGGAGGTGGGATCTGTTGTTGATTTTGCTTTTCGGACGTCAACAGGGGGTGGGGTCTTATTGTTGATTTTGATTTTCGGACGTCAACAGGGGTGGGGGTCTATTGTTGATTTGCTTTTCGGACGTCAACAGGGGTGGGGTCTGTTGTTGATTTTGCTGGACGTCAACAGGGGTGGGGTCTGTTGTTGATTTTGCTTTTCGGACGTCAACAGGGGCGGGGGTCTATTGTTGATTTTGATTTTCGTACGTCAACAGGGGGAGGGCAAGAGATTCTGTTGTTGCTGTTGTTTGGACGTAAAAGGTGGAGGGTAGGGGTCTATAGTTGCTGTTGTTTGGACGTAAAAGGGGGGAGACGGGGTCTATAGTTGATTTGTTGTTTGGACGTAAAGTTGGTAAGGTGGGTGGTGGGTCTATAGTTGCTGTTGTTTAAACGTAAAAGGTGGGGAGGGGGTCTATAGTTGCTGTTGTTTTCGGACGTCAAGATGGGTAAAAGGCTTTTGTCAACAAGGGGAAAGGGGGTCTATAGTTGCTGTTATTTGGACGTCAAAAGGGGGGGAGGAGGGGCGTTCTATAGTTGCTGTTGTTTGGACGTAAGAGGTGGGGGAAAGGGGGGTCTATAGTTGCTGTTGTTTGGACGTAAAAGGTGGGAGGGGAGGGGGTCTATAGTTGATGTTGTTTGGACGTAAGGTTGGTAAAAGGGGGGGGGTCTATAGTTGCTGTTGTTTGGACGTAAAAGGTGGGAGAAAGGGGGGGGTCTATAGTTGCTGTTGTTTGGACGTAAAAGGTGGGGGGGGGTCTATAGTTGCTGTTATTTGGACGTAAAAGGTGGAGGGGAGGGGGCGTTCTATAGTTGCTGTTGTTTGGACGTAAAAAAGGTGGGGGGGGGGGTTCTATAGTTGCTGTTATTTGGACGTAAGAGGTGGAGAGGGAAGGGGGTTCTATAGTTGCTGTTGTTTGGACGTAAAAGAGGTGGAGGGAGGGGGTTCTATAGTTGCTGTTGTTTGGACGTAAGAAGGTGGAGAGGGAGGGAGTTCTATAGTTGCTGTTGTTTGGACGTAAAGGTTGGAAAAGGGAGGGGGGTCTATAGTTGCTGTTGTTTGGACGTAAAAGGTGGAAAAGGGGAGGGGTCTATAATTGCTGTTGTTTGGACGTAAAGGTGGAAAAGGGGGGGGTTCTATAGTTGCTGTTATTTGGACGTAGAGGTGGAGAGGGAGGGGGGTTCTATAGTTGCTGTTGTTTGGACGTAAAAGGTGGGGAGGGGGGGGGGTTCTATAGTTGCTGTTGTTTGGACGTAAAAGGTGGAGAGGGAGGGGAAGTTCTATAGTTGCTGTTGTTTGGACGTAGAGGTGGGGGGAGAGGGGTTCTATAGTTGCTGTTGTTTGGACGTAAGAGGTGGAGAGGGAGGGGTTCTATAGAGTTGCTGTTGTTTGGACGTAAAAGGTGGGAGGGGGGTTCTATAGTTGCTGTTGTTTGGACGTAAAAGGTGGAGGGGAGGGGTCTATAGTTGCTGTTGTTTGGACGTAAAAGGTGGAGGGGAGGGAGGGGGTTCTATAGTTGCTGTTATTTGGACGTAAGATGTGGAGAGGTAGGGGAGTTCTATAGTTGCTGTTGTTTTTGGACGTAAAAGGTGGGGAGGGAGGGGGTTCTATAGAGTTGCTGTTGTTTGGACGTAAAAGAGGTGGAGAGGGAGGGCGGTCTATAGTTGCTGTTGTTTGGACGTAAAAGGTGGGGAGGGAGATAGGGTTCTATAGTTGCTTTGTATATTTGGATCTGACTAGTGGTGGAGAGGAGGGGTTCTAAGAGTTGCTGTTGTTTGGACGTTGTAGAGGGAGGGAGGGGGTTCTATAGTTGCTGTTGATTTGGACGTAATTTGGGGGAGGTGGGAAAGTCTGTTATAGTTGATCTTTTGGACCTCGGTCTGATAACGTGTACAGCAGGGAGGGTTCTATAGTTGCTGTTGTTTGGACATAATGTTGGGAAAAAGGCGGGTTCTATAGTTGCTGTTATTTGGACGTAGAGGTGGAAAGGGGAGGGGTTCTATAGAGTTGATGGTTTGGACGTAAGAGGTGGAGTAGGGAAACGGTCTACAGACTTGCTGTTGTTTGGACGTAAAAGGTTCTATAGTCTATATTTGCTGTTGTTTGGACGTAAGAGGTGGGAAAAGGGGGGTCTAGGTTCTATTGTTGGACTAAAAGGTTGTTTGGGTCGTAAGATGGAAACTTTGGAATAAGTAGTTCGAAAAAGGGAGGCTGTTCATGTTTTTTGGACGTAAGAGGTGGGAAAAGGGTAGGCGGGGTGTCTACATGGTTTGGACGTAAGAGGTGGACAAAAGGGAGGATTGTGTTCTATGTACATGTAAAACTGGACGTAACAAACAGGAAAAGGGATGTTCATGCTATCGTTGTTTGTTTGACGTAAGATGTGGGAAGATGGGGGTCTTCTATAATTGCTGTTCATGTTAGTGGTTTGTTTAATATTGGTGTCTATTATTGTTATCGTTTTTGATTTCATTCTTTGTTCTTCTTTTCTGACGTTGAAACAGTTTCTGTTCATGTTCATGCTGTCGTTGTTTGTGACTGGTTGCATTTTTGGGAAGATGGGGTCTTGGCTTGTGTATATTATGTATCAATGACTAGTGACGCTCTGGAGATTTTATTTTGATTTCATTCTTAAAACTCTTGATTTGGGCGTTGTTCACCTCGACACACTTTACAAGACATGTACATATCCTCCATTGCTCTTGATTTCCAAGACACGTTTTAAATTTGAGACTGCAATGTTTGTTTGAAAAAAAAGTAAAACTATTAATCTTTAAGACTTCTCGGTCTGTTTCAGTAAGTAGTCTACTAAATAGCTTGAGACTGTAAAAACTAAGACTACAGACAAACTTAAGACTACAAGTACATGTAAAACTACAGACAATGTAGTAGCTTGAGAAAAAACTACAGACAAACAGTAGAAACTTGAGACTACAACATACATGTAAAAATACAGACAAACAGTAAGACAACAGACTACAATGTACATGAAAAACTACAGACATATAGTAAGTAACTTGAGACTACAACATACATGTAAAACTACAGACAAACAGTAAGTAACTTGAGACTACAATGTACATGTAAAACTACAGACAAATAGTAAGTAGCTTGAGACTATAATGTACATGTAAAACTACAGACAAGCAGTAAGTAACTTGAGACTACAATGTACATGTAAAACTCTACAGCAGACAAGAAGCAGTAATGTGACATGTAAAACTACAGACAAACAGTAAGTAGCTTGAGACTATAATGTACGTAAAGGATCTCAAACAGTAAGGCAAAGTGTCTCTCGAAAGGATCTCTCTGTCTTTGTCTCTGTCTCTGTCTCTGTCTTTGTCTCTGTCTCTGTCTCTGTCTCTGTTCTCTCTCTCTCTCTCTCTCTGTTTCTCTCTCTCTCTCTCTCTCTCTCTCTCTCTCTCTCTCTCTCTCTCTCTCTCTCTCTCTCTCTCTCTCTCTCTCTCTCTCTCTCTCTCTCTCTCTCTCTCTCTCTCTCTCTCTCTCTCTCTATCTCTCTCTCTCTCTCTCTCTCTCTCTCTCTCTCTCTCTCTCTCTCTCTCTCTCTCTCTCTCTCTCTCTCTCTCTCCCTCTCTCTCTCTCTCTCTCTCTCTCTCTCTCCCTCCCTCTCTCTCCCTCTCTCTCTCTCTCTCTCTCTCTCTCTCTCTCTCTCTCTCTCTCTCTCTCTCTCTCTCTCTCTCTCTCTCTCTCTCTCTCTCTCTCTCTCTCTCTCTCTCTCTCTCTCTCTCTCTCTCTCTCTCTCTCTTTGTGATTTCCGAAGATTGTATCAACCACTGATTGTCTTTTGTCTCTAGCGATTGACCTTAGTTCGTTTCAGGTTTTCCCACGTTTTAAGTTTAATTTGCTCTTCTAGGCAGGATAGATCTTTATTAATTACCCCTGTGAGTGCACTCATTGATCTTTCTCTAAATGTGCTTTCACATGTCATTAAGTAAACTCTCCTTGCTTTATTGGTAGTAATATCCTCATCTCGTCTTAAAATGTCTCATAAAGAAGGCGACAAAGATGTTCTATAATTGAACACTGAGAGTGATTTTTTGGCCTATCTTCTGATGTAGCGATTCGTTTGAAATTATTACCGGATTATGAATATTGAGAATTTTTTTGAGAGCAGTTTTCTGTGAATTGCATCTAGTTTTTCTTCGTCATTTTTAGGCTGGTCGTCAGTACTGATTCTTCTATTTTGTTTCCTCTGATCCAGATGTTCATTTATTCGTTTAAAGCAATTGTGGATATCTGTTTCCTTCTCTTACATCTTCTTCATCTTCTATAATTCAATTCAATTATCTTTATCAATTCACTATTTTAAAAGGAAATTATATAATATGCGTAATATGTTTCGTTAAAATACATAATAATGCATCCATATATTTAAATAAGAATAAAGTTAAATTAAGTTAATAATTTATGGACATATTCTAAGGAGAAATATATATAAACATTATAAGCAAGGTAAGTTTCCATGTGGTGTCATTTTGTGCTAGTGCTGTGAATTCCGTTTTGTCAATGTTCACGTTTTGTCTATGCTTTTTCAGGGCTTTTTGAATATCGTTAAAGCATAACATATTATGCTGTAGACCAACAAAGGCAACATCATCAACGTACGCAATTTCTCTTGCTACTCCACTTTCTATGACAGATGCAAGTGGTGGCATGATTTTCCGTACCTCTCTCAATGCGTTCTCTAGATACAATAGTAAAAACAATATGGGACTGAGATCGTCACCTTGTGGTGTTCCACCTTGCGTTCAAACAGCTTTTGTTTTGTGCCCCCCACCCCCCCCCCACCCCCTCACAGCGTACAAAACTCGTCCCTCTTAGTTGGCCGACGCGGTGCACCTGGGTCACGCTGACCGAGGTCAGCAAAGGGCCGCCAGGTAGCGTTCGCTCCTTTCTAGCTTTGCCGCGCTTAACGGTAATTTATAGGTCCAATTAATCAGCTTGCATCTGGCTAAGATAGCCATCGACAACAAATGTGAAGGCTTACCCCAACTTTAAAGAGTGTTGCGATAGACTGATGAATTATTTTTTTATCAAGAAACGTTTCGTTTCCATACAATCAAGACCTCGATTAGGTCCATCATTTCAGTACAATAACAGACATAGGGTATTAAGTAAAACGCTTTAACATAAAATCTGTACAGACGAATGCCATCAAACTTTCACAAAATAAGGACAATACATACATGTTACTAAAAGATAGTTTGCATTCATCATGATGAACAGAACGATGTCGATTTTTGTAATATTCCAATAATGAGGCTAACGGAAACTAACAATATTATTGAAGGAATAAACTTAATTAAATACAATGAAATAAGATATGTATCACTAATACATTTAATGTTACTTGCAGATCGGTCTGCGTGCATGCACCAGGGGGCTGTTTTCTAATATGTTTGCGTTCATTATGAATTTCATTCTCATTTGTGAGTTTATAATACCTCGTGCTCGTCTCTCTATACTTGCAATTGACTTGTGACAGCTTTCCGTTCCTGTTCACCCAGCAACCCAAGTCCAAATTTGTACTGTCGTATATGTGGGGTACAATGGTGCTCTAAAATATGCTGTTTTGGGATTTTTTTGTTTGGAAAGCTTTGCTCTATTAATGCTCATGCATGTGTTTATATCCTGTTGAATGTCATTAATTGAATTTTCATTAATTGTCTTTGTGTGTGAGATTGCTTTGTGGGCTTTACTAAATGCTTTGTTGATATTGTTGAAAACTAACGCTATCATGTGTGCTTCATCAATGACTATTGGGCAATGTGTGCATGCCATTGTCTGTATGATGTTTGTTTGTGTAAGGTCTGTATAAACCTTTTCATGTAAGTATTTATGACAGTGGTTGCCAATAAAAGGTTCACTGTGGTATGCCTGTGGTGTGATTCTGGGTTTGGTAAGAACTTTATCTAAGGATGATGCAAGGGGACCCGATCTATGTGTGAGTTTTTAATGTGTTATTTGTGATAATTTATGCTCAGTGTCCCGTACTTCTTGATAGTGTGTGGCTTTATCAATGTTATTGTCACTAAGTAAAAAAGAAGGCAAGTCTGTTAGAGGTCAAGCTGTGTTTGTGTTTCGTGTGCTTCTTTCCAACAACTGCCATATTATTTTAATACCTGCCCGAGCTCTGTGAGATGAGTGTCTGTCTGACGTGTAATTTTGTTGTCCATGGAATGTGCTGCTGTCTCGCATTTTATCACACATCAGTGGCTTTCTCTTTGCCTGTTTTTCTTTATGTGTTAAGTTTTCTTTCCACATATGCTGCACAATTCACTGACGACAAAATGATGATTCTCCAGGGTGTGATCCATACTAGATTTATTTGAAAAAAATAAGAGGGGTCAGTAAAAATCGATTGGATAAAGGAAAATCGGTTAAAAATGATTTATGCTCAAGGAAAACACGTTATATGCGTACTTAACTTAGGCAAAAAAGGGAGGGTGGAGGAAGAACGTTAGAACTTTGTAATGGTTTGTGACCGCAAATTATTTTTTCTACACAGTGAAGTGCGATAACCAATCTTTGAAATAAATTCATTTTCGTTTACTATGTTCGCATAGTTTTTTAGCAATTAGATAAAATATAATGACCAAGCAACAAAAAAAACGAGAAAAATACATACATATTAAAAATGCTTTTTTTTTCAGAAAAGTTACAAATCCAAGAGAAATGATACTTTGACATAGAACAGACAAGATGTTGATGCTATGGTAGAAACTAAGACTGAGACAATCGGTGTGAGAGAAGTGCTGTTATAGCGAGATAGAATAGTGTATTTTTTTTTATAAAAAATCTCAACGGGGTGATCAGCTACCCGGGAATCCAGATGACCGTGTTTGAACCCTGACAGTTGACGCACGTGGGTAATTAATGAGTTTTGCCGGCCACAACAAAGAGGAACGATCTGCTAATACAGGAATTCGACGCTCCGCCCCCCCCTCCCCTTTCGTATTTGTCCTTACGATGGTGTTGTTTGAAGATGAATCGTATCACTTTCAGTTCGTCTTTGTCAAAGATGATTTCTAGAATATCTATATTCTATGTCTATCGATGGTATCAAATGCTGCTGACATGTCGATCCCTGTTATATTAATGTTTTTTATCTTCGGCGGTGATTATGATTCGAAACCATTTAGTGATGTATATGGACATGAAATAAATAAACTCAAACACGATTATAACAATATGACGGGGACATGAAGTTTATTTCGTTACATCGCTGTTTCGGTTGTAACCAAAATGCCATTGCAGTTAGAATAAATGCAGAGTAAAATTCACTGTATGCATCGGGATATCTAGATCTAGCTCTATCTATGCTTATGACCAAACAAGGAGCGAATGATCAGGACCGGAGAAACCCTTTATTATAGGCATTTATTTCGCTATAATCCATTGGAGTATTATTATTTTCAAATGACAACCTCAAAATACACCGCAAAATAGTCGGAGTTGGAGACTATTTCTTTATATCGTTAGTTTCGCTGTTAGTTTCGCTGTAAAGGTGTTTTGTTATCAACGTGCTTTAGCGTCTTGAGGTCCACAAAACCAATAAAGACGAGACAAATAGAATGAAATAGACAGAAAATAAAATCTTTGAGCAATCCGGACAGTCGGTATTCATCAAAGTCATGCTTACTGTAGTTCCATTTAAAAGGAGGAGACTCGGTAGTCCAGAGGCAAGGTGTCATTATCTCAACTAGCAGGTAGTGAGTTCAAGCCCCGCCAAAGGTTGGAAGTTCTCGAGTTTTTATAGAGCAAAAATCTAAACCACTGGTCCAGAAAACTGGATCGACATCTAATCCCATCGGATACGGAAGGAGAAGAAGAAGAAGAAGAAGAAGAAGAAGAAGAAGAAGAAGAAGAAGAAGAAGAAGAAGAAGAAGAAGAAGAAGAAGAAGAAGAAGAAGAAGAAGAAGAAGAAGAAGAAGAAGAAGAAGAAGAAGAAGAAGAAGAAGAAGAAGAAGAAGAAGAAGAAGAAGAAGAAGAAGAAGAAGAAGAAGAAGAAGAAGAAGAAGAAGAAGAAGAAGAAGAAGAAGAATAATAATAATAATAATAATAAGAACAATAATAATAACAATAATAATAATAGTAATAATAATAATAATAATAATAATAATAAATAATAATAATAATAATAATAATAATAATAATAATAATAATAATAATAATAATAATAATAATAATAATAATATAGCGCCCATCATCAATACAAGATTAATAATAATATTATAATAATAATTATAATAATAATCATAGTATATAATAACAAAGAATGTCAATACATAATGAAATAATTTTAATGAATACAATAACAATAAAATATATAATATACGTACATTTACATTGTACATTAATACATTATAAACATTATGTCAGTAATAACATTATGAATACATTAAAATAATAATTATGCCTTACATTATGCCATACATTATGCCATCATTATACGTACATTATGCCGTACATTATGCCATACATTATGCCATACATTATGCCATACATTATGCCATACATTATGCCATACATTATGCCATACATTATGCCATACATTAATATAAATTATGCCATACATTATGCCATACATTATGCCATACATTATGCCGTACATTATGCCATACATTATGCCATACATTATGCCGTACATTATGCCATACATTATGCCATACATTATGCCATACATTATGCCATACATTATGCCATACATTATGCCATACATTATGCCATACATTATGCCATACATTATGCCGTACATTATGCCATACATTATGCCATACATTATGCCATACATTATGCCGTACATTATGCCATACATTATGCCATACATTATGCCGTACATTATGCCTACATTATGCCGTACATTATGCTCTACATTATGCCGTACATTATGCCATACATTATGTGCGTACATTATGCTCTACATTATGCTCTACATTATGCCGTACATTATGCCGTACATTATGCCATACATTATGCCATACATTATGCCGTACATTATGCCGCTACATTATGCCGTACATTATGCTCTACATTATGCTCTACATTATGCCGTACATTATGCTCTACATTATGCCATACATTATGCCGTACATTATGCCATACATTATGCCATACATTATGCCGTACATTATGCGCTACATTATGCCGTACATTATGCTCTACATTATGCTCTACATTATGCCGTACATTATGCGCTACATTATGCCGTACATTATGCTCTACATTATGCTCTACATTATAACATTATGCCGTACATTATGCTCTACATTATGCCGTACATTATGCCGTACATTATGCTCTACATTATGCTCTACATTATGCCGTACATTATGCTACTACATTACATCTACATTATGCTCGTACATTATGCTCTACATTATGCTCGTACATTATGCTCTACATTATGCTCTACATTATGCAGCATTATGCTCTACATTATGCCGTACATTATGCTCTACATTATGCCGTACATTATGCTCTACATTATGCCGTACATTATGCTCTACATTATGCCGTACATTATGCTCTACATTATGTACATTATGCTCTACATTATGCTCTACATTATGCTCTACATTATGCCGTACATTATGCTCTACATTATGCAGTACATTATGCTCTACATTATGCCGTACATTATGCTCTACATTATGCCATTATGCTCTACATTATGCAGTACATTATGCTCTACATTATGCCGTACATTATGCTCTACATTATGCCGTACATTATGCTCTACATTATGCAGTACATTATGCTCTACATTATTACATTATGCTCTACATTATGCCGTACATTATGCTCTACATTATGCTCTACATTATGCTCGTACATTATGCCGTACATTATGCTCGTACATTATGCCGTACATTATGCTTTACATTATGCCGTACATTATGCGTACATTATGCCGTACATTATGCAGTACATTATGTTTTACATTGTACATTATGTCGTACATTATGCCGTACATTATGTTGTACATTATGTTTTACATTATGCCGTACATTATGCCGTACATTATGTTTCTACATTATGTTTTACATTATGTTTTACATTATGTTTTACATTATGCCGTACATTATACCGTACATTATGTACATTTGCCGTACATTATGTTTTACATTATGCCGTACATTATACCGTACATTATGTTTTACATTATGTTTTACATTATGTCGTACATTATACCGTACATTATGTTTTACATTATGTTTTACATTATGTACATTACATTATGTTTTACATTATGCCGTACATTATACCGTACATTATGTTTTACATTATGTTTTACATTATGCCGTACATTATACCGTACATTATGTTTACATTATGCCGTACATTATACCGTACATTATGTTTTACATTATGTACATTTACGTGCATTATGTTTTACATTATGTCGTACATTATACCGTACATTATGTTTTACATTATGTTACATTATACCGTACATTATGTTTTCCATTATGTTTTACATTATGCCGTACATTATACCGTACATTATGTTTTACATTATGCCGTACATTATACCGCACATTACGTTTTACATTATGTTTTACATTATGTCGTACATTATACCGTACATTATGTTTTACATTATGTTTTACATTATACCGTACATTATGCCGTACATTATGCCGTACATTATACCGTACATTATGTTTTTACATTATGTTTTACATTATGCCGTACATTATACCGTCCATTATGTTTTACATTATGCCGTACATTATACCGTACATTATGTTTTACATTATGCTGTACATTATGCCGTACATTATGTTTACATTACATTATGTTTATGTTTTACATTATGTTTTACATTATGTTTTACATTATGTTTTACATTATGTTTTACATTATGTTTTACATGTTATGTTACGTTTTTACATTATGCCGTACATTATGTTTTACATTATGTTTTAAGTTTTTTTTTACATTATGCCCTACATTATGTTTTACATTATGTTTTACATTATGTTTTACATTATGTTTTACATTATGTTTTACATTATACTGTACATTATGTTTTACATTATGTTTTACATTATGCCGTACATTATGTTTTACATTATGTTTTACATTATGTTTACATTATACCGTATTACATTATGTTTTACATTATGTTTTACATTATGTTTTACATTATGTTTTACATTATGTTTTACGTACATTATACCGTACATTATGTTTTACATTACGTTTTACATTATGCCGTACATTATGTTTTACATTATGTTTTTATATTATGTCGTACATTATACCGTACATTATGTTTTACATTATGTTTTACATTATGTTTACATTATGTTTTACATTATACCGTACATTATGTTTTACATTATGTTTTACATTATGTTTACATTATGTTTTACATTATGTTTTACATTATGTTTTACATTATACCGTACATTATGTTTTACATTATGTTTTCCATTATGTTTTACATTATGTTCGTACATTATGCCGCATTATGTTTTACATTATGTTTTACATTATGTTTTACATTATGTTTTACATTATGTTTTACATTATGTTTTAAATTATGACGTACATTATGTTTTACATTATGTTTATACATTTTTTAATACATTATGTTTTACATTATGTTTACATTATACCGTACATTATGTTTTACATTATGTTTTACATTATGCCGTACATTATACCGTACATTTGTTTTACATTATGTTTTACATTATACCGTACATTATGTTTTACATTATTTTTTACATTATGTCGTACATTATATCGTACATTATGTTTTACATTATGTTTTACATTATGTTTTACACTATTTTTTACATTATGTTGTACATTATGTTTTACATTATGTTTTACATTATGTTTTACATTATGTTTTACATTATGTTTTACATTATGTTTTACATTATGTTTTTACATTATGTTTTACATTATGTTTTACATTATGTTTTACGTATGTTTTACATTATACCGTACATTATGTTTTACATATGTTGTTGATGTCGTACATTATGTTTGTTTTACATTATGTTTTACATTATACCGTACATTTATGTTTACATTATGTTTTACATTATGTCGTACATTATACCGTACATTATGTTTTACATTATGTTTTACATTATACCGTACATTATGTTTACCGTACATTATGTTTTACATTATACATTATACCGTACATTATGTTTTACATTATGTTTTACATTATGTTTTACATTATTCGTAGATTATGTTTTCGTACATTATGTTTTACATTATGTTTTACATTATGTTTTGCAATATGTTTACATTATGTTTTACATTATGTCGTACATTATGTTTACATTATGTCGTACATTATGCCGTACATTATGTTTACATTATACCGTACATTATGTTTTACATTATGTTTTACATTATGTTTTTAAAATTACCGTACATTATACCGTACATTATGTTTACATTATGTTTTACATTATGCCGTACATTATACATTATGTTTACATTATGTTTTACATTATGTCCATTATACCGTGCATTATGTTTTACATTATGCTGTACATTATACCGTACATTATGTTTTACATTATGTTTTACATTATACCGTACATTATGTTTACATTATGTTTTTACATTATGTTTTACATTATGTTTTACATTATGCTGTACATTATACCGTACATTATGTTTTAAGTATGTTTTTTACATTATGCCGTACATTATACCGTACATTAAGTTTTACATTATGTTTTACATTATGTCACCATTATACCGTACATTATGTTTTACATGGTGTTTTACATTATGTTTTACATTATGTTTTACATTATGTTTTACATTATGTTTTACATTATGTTTTACATTATGTTTACATTATGTTTTACATTATATTTTACATTATGTTTTTACATTATGTTTTTTACATTATACATTATGTCGTACATTATGTTTACATTATGTTTTACATTATGTTTTACATTATACCGTACATTATGTTTTACATTATGCCGTACATTTTTTACATTATGCCGTACATTATGTTTTACATTATGTTATACATTATGCCGTACATTATGTTTTACATTATGTTTTACATTATGTTTTACATTATATTTTACATTATGTTTTACATTATACCGTACATTATGTTTTACATTACACATTATGTTTTACATTATGTTACATTATGCAGTACATTCCACTTTACATTATGCCGTACATTATGTTACATTATGCCGTACATTATGTTTTGTACATTATGTTTTACATTATGCCGTACATTATGTACATTATGTTTTTACATTATGTTGTACATTATGCCGTACATTATGTTTTACATTATAAATTATGCCGTACATTATGCCGTACATTATGTTTTACATTATGCCGTACATTATACCGTACATTATGTTTTACATTATGTTTTACATTATGCCGTACATTATGCCGTAAATTATGCCGTACATTATTGTACATTATGTCTATTTTTTACATTATGTTGTACATTATGCCGTAAATTATGTCGTACATTATGATGTACATTATGTTTTACATTTATGTTTACATTATGATGTACATTACACGTACATTATGTTGTACATTATACCGTACATTGTGATATCATTATGTCGTACATTATGTTGTACATTATGTCGTACATTATGATGTAAATTATGTCGTACATTATGATTTACATTATGTTTTACATTATGTTTTACATTATGTCGTACATTATGTTGTAAATTATGTCGTACATTATGTTTTACATTATGTCGTACATTATGATGTACATTATGTTTTACATTATGATGTACATTATACCGTACATTATGATTTACATTATGTTTTACATTATGTCGTACATTATGCAGTACATTTGTTTTACATTATGATGTACATTATGTTTTAATTATATTACATTATGTATGCATTTGATGTACATTATGTCGTACATTATGCTTTACATTATGTCGTACATTATGATTTACATTATGTTTTACATTATGTTTGTACATTATACAATACATTATGCCGTAAATTATACCGTACATTATGTTTTACATTATGTACATTATGTCGTACATTATGTCATACGTTATTGTACATTATTACATTTTGTACATTATGCCATTATGTCGTACATTATGTCGTACATTATGATGTACATTATGTTTTACATTATGATGTACATTATGTTACATTACATTTACATTATGTCGTACATTACGTACATTATGTTTTACATTGTGATTACATTACCGTACATTATGATGTACATTATGTCGTACATTATGTTTTACATTATACCGTACATTATGTTTTACATTATGTTTTACATTATGCCGTACATTATACCGTACATTATGTTTACATTATGTCGTACATTATGCATTATGTCGTACATTATACCGTACATTATACCGTACATTATGTTTTAAATTATGTCGTACATTATATTACACGTACATTATGTCGTACATTATGTGCATTATACATTATGTTTTACATTATGTCGTACATTATGCAATTACATTATGTCGTACATTATGTGTACATTACACTATACATTATGCTCATACATTATGTCGTACATTATGTCGTACATTATGTTTTACATTATGTCGTACATTATAATCTATTTTATGCCGTACATTATGTCGTACATTATGTTTACATTATGATATACATTATGCCGTACATTATGCTGTACATTATGTTTTACATTATGCTGTACATTATGATGTATCTATTACACTTTACATTATGATGTACATTATGCAATCTTTACATTATGTTTTACATTATGCCGTACATTATGTCGTACATTATGTTTTACATTATGCCATACATTATACCGTACATTATACAATACATTACACCGTACATTATACCGTACATTATGCCGTACATTATGTTTTACATTATGCTCTACATTATACTATACATTATGATGTACATTATGCAATCATTATTGTTATATATTATGTTTTACATTATGCCGTACATTATACTGTACATTGTGTCATACATTATGCCGTATATTACACTATGCATTATGCCGTACATTATGCCGTACATTATGCCATACATTATGTTGTACATTATGTTTACATTATGTCATACATTATGCAATCTATTACACTATACATTATGTTTTACATTATGTTTTACATTATGTTTTACATTATGTTTACATTATGTTGTACATTATGCCGTACATTATGTTTTACATTATGTTTTACATTATGTCGTACATTATGCCGTACATTATGTATTTTTACATTATGCCATACATTATGTTTTACATTATGCCGTACATTATGATTTACATTATGCCGTACATTATGTAATGTACATTACACTATACATTATGTTGTACATTATGATGTACATTACACTATACATTATACCGTACATTATGTTTTACATTATGCATACATTACACTATACATTATGCCGTACATTATACCGTACATTACACTATACATTATGATGTTTTATGCCATACATTACACCATACATTATGCCGTACATTATGTAATCTATGATGTACATATTTTGCATTATGCCGTACATTATACCGTAATCTATACACTATACATTATGTACATTATTAACATTACACTATACATTATGCCGTACATTATGCCGTACATTACACTATACATTATGCCGTACATTATGCCGTACATTATGCCGTACATTATGCCGTACATTATGTTTTACATTATGCAATTTACCTATACATTATACCGTACATTATGTTTTACATTATGTTGTACATTACACCGTACATTATGCCGTACATTATCATGTAAATTATGCTATACATTATGATGTACATTATGTACATTATTACCGTACATTATGTTGTACATTATGATGTACATTATGATGTATAATTATGCCGTACATTATGATGTACATTATGATGTACATTATGCCGTACATTATGATGTACATTATGCCGTACATTATGATGTACATTATGATGTACATTATGCAGTACATTACACTGTACATTATGCCGTACATTATGATGTCTATTATGATATACATTATGTTGTACATTATGCAATGTATTATGTCGTACATTCTGATGTACATTATGATGTACATTATGATGTACATTATGTCGTACATTATGATGTACATTATGTCGCATTATGCCGTATTATGATATACATTATGCCGTACATTACACTGTACATTATGCCGTACATTATGATGTCTATTACACTACATATTATGCCGTACATTATGCTGTAAATTACACGTACATTATGATGTACATTATGTCATCTATTATGCTGTACATTATGTCGTACATTATGCCGTACATTATGATGTACATTATGATACTATACATTATGCCGTACATTATGCAGTCGATTATGATGTACATTATGCCGTACATTATGATGCAGTCATTATGCTGTACATTATGATGTACATTATGTCGTACATTTGCAGTACTATTATGTACATTATGTGGTACATTATGATGTACATTATGCCATACATTATGATGTACATTATGCTGTACATTATGATGTACATTATGCCGTACATTATGCCATACACTATTACATTTATACACTATGCATTATGTACATTATGATGTACATTACACTTACATTATGATATACATTATGCAATCTATTATGATGTACGTTATGCCGTACATTATGATGTAAATTATGCCGTACATTATGCTGTACATTATGCCGTACATTATGTCGTACATTATGCTGTACATTATACCGTACATTATGCCGGTACATTATGATGTACATTATGCCGTAAATTACACCGTACATTATGATGTACATTATGCCGTACATTACACTATACATTATGTCATACATTATGCCGTACATTATGCAATAAATTACACTATACATTATGATGTACATTATGCCGTCTATTATGCCGTACATTATGTCACATTATGATGTACATCATGTATGCATTATGATGTACATTATGCAATCTATTATGATGTACATTATGCCGTATATTATGATGCATTATGTCGTACATTATGCCGTACATTATGATGTACATTATGCTGTACATTATGCCATATATTATGCTGTACATTATGCCATACATTATGATGTACATTATGTCGTACATTATGCTGTACATTATGCCGTACATTATGCCGTACATTATGCCGTACATTATGTACATTATGCTGTACATTATGCCGTACATTATGCCGTACATTATAACGTACATTATGCTATTACATTACGCTGTACATTATGCCGTACATTATGCCGTACATTATGCCGTACATTATGCTGTACATTATGCCGTACATTATGCCGTACATTATGTCGTACATTATGATGTACATTATGTCATACATTATGTTGTACATTATGTCGTACATTATATCATACTTACATTATGTTTTACATTATGCCGTACATTATGCTGTACATTATTATGTACATTACACTGTACATTATGCCATACATTATGCTGTACATTATGATGTACATTATGCTGACTATTATGATGTACATTATGCTGTACATTATGATGTACATTATGTCTACATTATGATGTACATTATGATGTACATTATGCTGTACATTATATGTACATTATACATTATGCCGAACATTATGTACATTATGCTGTACATTATGTACATTACACTATACATTATGCCGTACATTATGCCATAGTACATTATGAATACATTATGATGTACATTATTCCATTATACCTATTATGTTTTACATTATGCTGTACATTATGCCGTACATTATACCATACGTACATTATGCCGTACATTATGCCATACATTATGATGTACATTATTCGTACATTATGCCGTACATTATGATGAACATTATTACATTATGCCGTACATTATGTTTTACATTAATCATTATTACATTATACATTATGCCGTACATTATGCCGTACATTATGATTTACATTATGCCGTACATTATATGTACATTACGTTTTACATTATGCTTTACATTATGCCGTACATTATGTCGTACATTATTACATTATGTACATTATGCCGTACATTATGCTGTACATTATGCCGTACATTATGCTGTACATTATGCCGTACATTATGAATCTATGTACACATTATACTCGTACATTATGTTTTACATTATGTGTACATTATGCCGTACATTATGCAGTACATTGCATTTTACATTATGTTTTACATTATGTACATTATGATTTACATTATGTTGTACATTATGCCGTACATTATGCCGTACATTATAACGTACATTATGCTGTACATTATGATGTTTTACATTATGCCGTACATTATGCCGTACATTATGAAGTACATTACACTTTACATTATGCCGTACATTATGTCGTACATTATGATGTACATTATGTCGTACATTATGATGATGTACATTATGCCGTACATTGTGATGTACATTATGTCGTACATTATGATGTACATTATGTCGTACATTGTGATGTACATTATGTCGTACATTATGAATTATTACATTATGATATACATTATGCCGTACATTATGCTGTACATTATTATGTACATTATGCAATTATTGTACATTATGCCGTACATTATGCCATCTATTACACTATACATTATGCTGTACATTATGATGTACATTATGCCGTACATTATGATGTACATTATGCCGTACATTATGATGTACATTATGCCGTACATTATGCCGTACATTATGCAGTACATTATGTCGTACATTAAGATGTACATTATGACCGTACATTATGCTGTACATTGTGATATTACATTATGTCGTACATTATGCCATACATTATGAGGTACATTATGATATACATTATGCCGTACATTATGCAGTACATTATGCCGTACATTATGATCGTACATTATGCCGTACATTATGCCGTACATTATGATGTACATTATGCCGTACATTATGATGTACATTATGCCGTACATTATGCTGTACATTATGTCGTACATTATGATGTACATTATGATCGTACATTATGATGTACATTATGTTGTACATTATGCCGTACATTATATCGTACATTATGATGTACATTATGCTGTACATTATGATGTACATTATGTCGTACATTATGAGTACATTATGATGTACATTATGATGTACATTATGCCGTACATTATGATGTACATTATGCCGTACATTATGATGTAAATTATGTCTGTACATTATGTCGTACATTATGCCGTACATTATGCTGTACATTATACCGTACATTATGATGTACATTATGCCGTACATTATGATATACATTATGCCGTACATTATGATGTACATTATAATCTATTACATTATGATGTACATTATGCCGTACATTATGATGTACATTATGTCGTACATTATGATTTACATTATGATGTACATTATGTTTTACATTATGCCGTACATTATGCCGTACATTATGTTTTACATTATGATATACATTATGCCGTACATTATGCTGTACATTATACCGTACATTATGCTGTACATTATGCCGTACATTATGCTGTACATTATGCCGTACATTATGCCGTACATTATGATGTACATTATGCCGTACATTATGCTGTACATTATGTCGTACATTATGCTGTACATTATGCCGTACATTACACTGTACATTATGCCCGTACATTATTTGTACATTATGCCGTACATTATGATGTACATTATGCCGTACATTATGATGTACATTATGCCGTACATTATGCCGTACATTATGCCGTACATTATGTTGTACATTATGATGTACATTATGCCGTAAATTATGTCGTACATTATGATGTACATTATGCCGTCTATTATGATGTACATTATGCCGTACATTATGATGTACATTATGTCGTACATTATGATGTACATTATGCCGTACATTATGATGTACATTACACTATACATTATGATGTACATTATGATGTACTATTATGATGTACATTATGTCGTACATTATGATGTACATTACACCATACATTATGCCGTACATTATGATGTACATTACACTGTACATTATGCCGTACATTATGCTGTACATTATGCCGTACATTATGCCGTACATTATGCCGTACATTACACCGTACATTATGCCGTACATTATGCGTAGTCATTATGCCGTACATTACACCGTACATTATGCCGTACATTATGCCGTACATTATGCCGTACATTATGATGTACATTATGCCGTACATTATGCTGTACATTATGCCGTACATTATGCCGTACATTATGCCGTACATTATGTACATTATGCTGTACATTATGATGTACATTATGCAATACATTATGCTGTACATTATGCCGTACATTATGATGTACATTATGCCGTACATTATGATGTACATTATGCAATCTATTATGCTGTACATTATGATGTACATTATGCAGTCAATTATGCCGTACATTATGCCGTACATTATGATGTACATTATGCCGTACATTAAGATGTACATTATGATGTACATTATGCCATACATTATGATGTACATTATGCTATACATTATGCCATACACTATTATGTACATTATGCTATACATTATGATACATTATACATTATGATGTACATTATGCCGTACATTATGCTATACATTATGCCGTACATTATTCATGATGTACATTATGATGTACATTATGCCGTACTATTACACTATACATTATGCCGTACATTATGATGAACATTATGATATACATTATGATGTACATTATGATGTACATTATAACTGATGTACATTATGCCGTACATTATGCAATCTATTATGTACATTATGCCGTACATTATGCAATCTATTACACTTACATTATGCCGTACATTATGCCGTACATTATGCTGTACATTATGCCGTACATTATGCTGTACATTATGCCGTACATTATGATGTACATTATGCCGTACATTATGATGTACATTATGCCGTACATTATGATATACGTTATGTAATCTAGTACACGTACATTATGATGTACATTATGTCGTACATTATGCCGTACACTATACATTATGTCGTACATTATGCCATACATTATTGATGTACATTATGATGTACATTATGATGTACATTATGCCATACATTATGATGTATATTATGCCATACATTATGCCGTACATTATTATGTACATTATGCCATACATTATGATGTATAATTATGATGTACATTATGCCGTACATTATGTCGTACATTATGCCGTACATTATCTGTTATTACTGTACATTATGATGTACATTATGCTGTACATTATGCCGTACACTATTATGTACATTATGTCATACATTATGCTGTACATTATGCAATCATTATGCTATACATTATGCCGTACATTATGTAATCTATTACACTATACATTATGTATACATTATGCAATACATTATGCACTATACATTATATGTACGTACATTATGCTGTACATTATGCAATCTATTACACTATACATTATGCCGTACATTATTCCGTACATTATGATATACATTATGCCATACATTATGCCGTACATTATACCATACATTATGATGTACATTATGCAATCTATTACACTATACATTATGCCGTACATTATGCCATACTATTATGATATACATTATGATATACATTATGATGTACATTATTGTATACACTATACATTATGCCATACATTATGCCGTACATTATGATATACATTATGCCGTACATTATGCCGTACATTATGCTGTATTACACTATACATTATCATGTACATTATGCCGTACTATTACACTATACGTTATGCCATACATTATAATCTATTACATTATGCCGTACATTATGCCGTACATTATACACTATACATTATGATGTACATTATGCCGTACATTATGCAGTACATTACACTATACATTATGCCGTACATTATGCCATACATTATATACATTATGCACTATACATTATGCCGTACATTATGTCGTACATTATGATGTACATTATGCAGTCTATTACATTATTACATTATTATGCATTATGTACATTATGCCGTACATTATGCAATCTATTACATTATGCCATACATTATGCCGTACATTATGCCGTACATTATGATATACATTATGCCGTACATTATGCCGTACATTATGCCGTACATTATGATGTACATTATGTAATAAATTACACTATACATTATGCCGTACATTATGATGTACATTATGTCGTACATTGTGATATACATTATGCCGTACATTATGACGTACATTATGCCGTACATTATGATGTACATTATGCAAATTATGTACATTATTATGTACATTATGATCGTACATTATGACTATACATTATGCTGTACATTATGATGTACATTATGCCGTACATTATGATTACATTATGCTATACATTATGCCGTACATTATGTAATCTATTACATGTACATTATGCGTACATTATGCCGTACATTATGCTGTACTATTATGATATACATTATGCCGTACATTATGATCTACATTATGATATACATTATGCTGTACATTATGATGTACATTATGCAGTACATTATGTTATACATTATGATGTACATTATGTTTTACATTATGATGTACATTATGCCGTAAATTATGCAGTACATTACATTTTACATTATGTTTTACATTATGCCGTACATTATGCAGTACATTATGTCGTACATTATGTGTACATTACATCTATTACACTATACATTATGCCGTACATTATGCCGTACATTATGCCGTACATTATGCCGTACATTATGCCGTACATTATGCATGTACATTACACTATACATTATGCCGTACATTATGATGTACATTATGCTGTACATTATGCCGTACATTATGTTTTACATTATGCTGTACATTATGATGTACATTATGCAGTCTATTACATTATACATTATGCCGTACATTATGCCGTACATTATGATCTATGTACATTATGCCGTACATTATGATGTACATTATGCCGTACATTATGCTGTACATTATGCCGTACATTATGATGTACATTATGCCGTACATTATGATATACATTATGCCGTACATTACACTGTACATTATGCCGTACATTATGCTGTACATTATGCCGTACATTATGATGTACATTATGCTGTACATTATGCCGTATATTACACTATACATTATGCCGTACATTATGATGTACATTACACTATACATTATGCCGTACATTATGCCGTACATTATGATGTACATTATGCCGTACATTATGCTGTACATTATACAGTACATTATGCCGTACATTATGCCGTACATTATGCTGTACATTATGTCGTACATTATGATGTAAATTATGCCGTACATTATGATGTACATTATGCTTATACATTATGCCGTACATTATGTCGTACATTATGATGTACATTATGTCGTACATTATGATGTACATTACACTATACATTATGATGTACATTATGCCGTACATTATGAGTCTATTACATGCAATACATTATGACATTACATTATGTCGTACATTATGTCTATTACACTATACATTATGCCGTACATTATGCCGTACATTATGCCTATTACACTATACATTATGCCGTACATTATGCACTATACATTATGCCGTACATTATGTAATCTATTACACGTACATTATGCCGTACATTATTACACTATACATTATGCCGTACATTGCAGTCTATTACACTATACATTATGCCGTACATTATGCCGTACATTATGCAGTAAATTATGCCGTACATTATGCCGTACATTATGCCTATTACATTACATTATGATGTACATTATGCAGTCTATTACAATCTATTACATTATGCTGTACATTATGATTATGTACATTATATACATTATGCCGTACATTGTACATTATACACTATACATTATGTACATTATGTCGTACATTATGCCGTACATTATGCCGTACATTATGTCGTACATTATGATTACATTATTATTACACTGTACATTATGCAGTCTATTACATTATTATGCCGTACATTATGCAATCTATTACACTACATTATGCTGTACATTATGCCGTACATTATGCTGTACATTATGAGTCATTATACATTGTACATTATGCGTGTACATTATTACATGTACATTATGCTGTACATTATGCCGTACATTATGTCGTACATTATGATGTACATTATGATGTACATTATGCCGTACATTATACATTATGTACATTATGATCTATTACATTATGCAGTACATTACATTATGATGTACATTATGCCGTACATTATGATGTACATTATGATATACATTATGCTGTACATTATGATGTACATTATGCCGTACATTATGCTGTACATTATGCCGTACATTATGATCTATTACACTATACATTATGATGTACATTATGCCGTACATTACACTGTACATTATGCCGTACATTATGATGTACATTATGCCGTACATTATGATATACATTATGCCGTACATTATGATGTACATTATGCCGTACATTATGCTGTACATTATGCCGTACATTATGCACTGTACATTATGCCGTCTATACATTACATTATGCATTATGCTGTACATTATGCCGTACATTATGCAGTCTATTACACTGTACATTATGCCGTACATTATGCTGTACATTATGCTGTACATTATGTAATCATTATGATGTATACATTATGCCGTACATTATGCCGTACATTATGCCGTACTATTACATGTACATTATGCCGTACATTATGCAATCATTACACTATACATTATGATGTACATTATGCCGTACATTATGCAGTCTATTACACTATACATTACACATTATACATTATGCCGTACATTATGATGTACATTACACTATACATTATGTACATGTACATTATGCTGTACATTATGCCGTACATTATGATGTACATTATGCCAATCTACATTATGATGTACATTATGCCGTACATTATGCAATACATTACACTATACATTATGCCGTACATTATGCCGTACACTATTATGTACATTATGCTATTACACTACATTATGATGTACATTATGCCATACACTATGATGTACATTATGTAATCTATTAGACTATGATGTATATTATGCCATCCATTATGCCATACACTATGATGTACATTATGCCATACTATTACATGTGCATTATTCCATACATTATGATGTACATTATTCCACAAATTATGATATACATTATGCCATACATTATGCCGTACATTATGCCGTACATTATGCAATCTATTATGCTATACATTATGATTTACATTATGCCATACATTATGATGTACATTATGCCGTACATTATGATGTACATTACACTATACATTATGTACATTATGCAGTCTATTACATTATGTACATTACATTATGCCGTATACATTATGCCTTACATTATGCCGTACATTATGACTATACATTATGCCGTACATTATGATGTACATTATTATACATTATGCTGTACATTATGCCGTACATTATGCAGTCTATTATGATATACATTATGCGGTACATTATGCTGTACATTATCGTACATTATGCCGTACATTATGATGTACATTATGATAGTAATTAATTATAATTTATACTTTACATTATGCCGTACATTATGCTGTACATTATGTCGTACATTATGATATACATTATGTATACATTATGCAGTCTATTATGATATACATTATGATATGTACATTATGACATACATTATGACTATACATTATGGACATTATACATTATGCCGTACATTATGCAGTCTATTACACTATACATTATGCCGTACATTATGCATTCTATTACATATACATTATGCCGTACATTATGCATCTATTACACTATACATTATGCCGTACATTATGCAATCTATTACACTATACATTATGCCGTACATTATGCAGTCTATTACACTATACATTATTATGCCGTACATTATACATTATTACATATACATTATGCCGTACATTATGCAGTCTATTACATATACATTATGCCGTACATTATGCAGTCTATTACACTATACATTATGATATACATATATGCATTATATTACACTATACATTATGCCGTACATTATGAGTCTATTACACTATACATTATGATATACATTATGCAGTCGATTACACTATACATTATGCCGTACATTATGCATATACATTATGATATACATTATGCCGTACATTATGCAATCTATTACACTATACATTATGCCGTACATTATGCAATCTATTACACTATACATTATGCCGTACATTATGCATTCTATTACACTATACATTATGATATACATTATGCAATCTATTACACTATACATTATGCCGTACATTAAGCAGTCTATTATGACTATACATTATGCCGTACATTATACATTATATATACACTATACATTATGCCGTACATTATGCAGTCTATTACACTATACATTATGCCGTACATTATGATAGTCTATTACATATACATTATGATATACATTATGCAGTCTATTACACTATACATTATGCCGTACATTATGCATATCTATTACACTATACATTATGCCGTACATTATGAGTCTATTACACTATATTACATTATGATACATTATGCCGTACATTATGCAATCTATTACACTATACATTATGCCGTACATTATCTATTACACTATACATTATGCCGTACATTATGCAATCTATTACACTATACATTATGCCGTACATTATGCAATCTATTACACTATACATTATGCCGTACATTATGCAATCTATTACACTATACATTATGATATACATTATGATATCATTACACTATACATTATGCCGTACATTATGCAATTCTATTACACTATACATTATGCCGTACATTATGATTACACATTATATTACATTATACATTATGATATACATTATGCAATCTATTACACTATACATTATGCCGTACATTATTATACAGTCTATTACACTATACATTATGCCGTACATTATGCAATCTACATTATGACTATATTATTACACTATTACATTATTACACATTATACATTATGCCGTACATTAAGCTATTACACTATACATTATGCCGTACATTATGCAATCTATTACACTATACATTATGCCGTACATTATGCAATCTATTACACTATACATTATGCCGTACATTATGCAGTCTATTACACTATACATTATGCCGTACATTATGTACAGCAGTCTATTCTATTACACTATACATTATGCCGTACATTATGCAATCTATTACACTATACATTATGCCGTACATTATGCAGTCTATTACACTATACATTATGATACATTATGCCGTACATTATGCAGTCTATTACACTATACATTATGCCGTACATTATGCAGTCTATTACACTATACATTATGCCGTACATTATGCAGTCTATTACACTATACATTATGCCGTACATTATGCAGTCTATTACACTATACATTATGCCGTACATTATGCAGTCTACATTACACTATACATTATGCCGTACATTATGATCTATTACACATTATGCCGTACATTATGCAGTCTATTACACTATACATTATGCCGTACATTATGCAGTCTATTACACTATACATTATGCCGTACATTACACAGTCTATTACACTATACATTATGCCGTACATTATGCAGTCTATTACACTATACATTATGCCGTACATTATGCAGTCTATTACACTATACATTATGCCGTACATTATACACATCTATTACACTATACATTATGCCGTACATTATGCAGTCTATTACACTATACATTATGCCGTACATTATGCAATCTATTACACTATACATTATGCCGTACATTATGCAGTCTATTACACTATACATTATGCCGTACATTATGCAATCTATTACACTATACATTATGCCGTACATTATGCAGTCTATTACACTATACATTATGCCGTACATTATGCAATCTATTACACTATACATTATGCCGTACATTATGCAGTCTATTACACTATACATTATGCCGTACATTATGCAGTCTATTACACTATACATTATGCCGTACATTATGCCGTACATTATGTACATTAGTCTATTACACTATACATTATGCCGTACATTATGCCGTACATTATGCCGTACATTAAGTCTATTACACTACATTATGCCGTACATTATGCCGTACATTATGCAATCTATTACACTATTACATTATGCACTATACATTATGCAGTCTATTACACTATACATTATGCCATTATGCCGTACATTATGCAGTCTATTACACTATACATTATGCCGTACATTATGCAGTCTATTACACTATACATTATGCCGTACATTATGCAGTATATTATACACTATTACATTATTACACGTACATTATGCCGTACATTATGCAGTCTATTACACTATACATTATGCCGTACATTATGCCGTCTATTACACTATTACATTATACATTATGCCGTACATTATGCAGTCTATTACACTATACATTATGCCGTACATTATGCAGTCTATTACACTATACATTATGCCGTACATTATGCAGTCTATTACACTATACATTATGCCGTACATTATGCAGTCTATTACACTATACATTATGCCGTACATTATGCAGTCTATTACACTATACATTATGCGTACGTACATTATGCATCTATTACACTATACATTATGCCGTACATTATGCAGTCTATTACACTATACAGTCTATTACACTATACATTATGCCGTACATTATGCAGTCTATTACACTATACATTATGCCGTACATTATGCCGTACATTATGCAGTCTATTACACTATACATTATGCCGTACATTATGCAGTCTATTACACTATACATTATGCCGTACATTATTACATTATGTACATTATGCAGTCTATTACACTATACATTATGCCGTACATTATGCAGTCTATTACACTATACATTATGCCGTACATTATGCAGTCTATTACACTATACATTATGCATTATGCCGTACATTATGCAATCTATTACACTATACATTATGCCGTACATTATGCAGTCTATTACACTATACATTATGCCGTACATTATGCAGTCTATTACACTATACATTATGCCGTACATTATGCATACATTATTACACTATACTATACATTATGCCGTACATTATGCAGTCTATTACACTATACATTATGCCGTACATTATGCTATTACATTATGCCGTACATTATGCAGTCTATTACACTATACATTATGCCGTACATTATGCCGTACATTATGCAGTCTATTACACTACACTACATTATACATTATACCGTACATTATGCAGTCTATTACACTATACATTATATACATTATGCCGTACATTATGCAGTCTATTACACTATACATTATGCCGTACATTATGCAATCTATTACACTATACATTATGCCGTACATTATGCAGTCTATTACACTATACATTATGCCGTACATTATGCAGTCTATTACACTATACATTATGCCGTACATTATGCAGTCTATTACACTATACATTATGCCGTACATTATGCAGTCTATTACACATACTATTACATTATACATTATGCCGTACATTATGCAGTACATTAGCAGTCATTACTATACATTATGCCGTACATTATGCCGTACATTAAGCAGTCTATTACACTATACATTATGCCGTACATTATGCAGTCTATTACACTATACATTACATTATGCAGTACATTACACTATACATTATGCCGTACATTATGCAGTCTATTACACTATACATTATGCCGTACATTAAGCAGTCTATTACATTATACAGTCTATACATTACAGTCTATTACATTACATTGCCGTACATTATTACACTATACATTATGCTTGTACATTATGCAGTCTATTACACTATACATTATGCCGTACATTATGCAGTCTATTACACTATACATTATGCCGTACAATATGCAATTACACTATACATTATGCCTGTACATTATGCAGTAAATTATTACACTATACATTATTACATTATGCCGTACATTATGCAGTCTATTACACTTATACATTGCAGTCTCATTACGTACATTATGCCGTACATTATGCAGTCTATTACACTATACATTATGCCGTACATTATGTTGTACATTATGCAGTCTATTACACTATACATTATGCCGTACATTATGCAGTCTATTACACTATACATTATGACGTACATTAATAATCTATGTACATTCATTATGAAGTACATTATGCCGTACATTATTACGTACATTAGCATCTATGTACATTATACATTATGCCTTTACATTGCCGACATTATGCAATCTATTACACTATACATTATGCCGTACATTATGCAGTCTATTACACTCTACATTATGCCGTACATTGCAGTCTTTACACGTACATTATGCCGTACATTATACAGTCTATTACACTATACATTATGCTGTACATTATGCAGCATTACACTTTATTATGCCGTATATTATGCAGTCTATTACACTATACATTATGACAACATTATGTACATTATGCAGTCTATTACACTATACATTATGCCGTACATTATGCAGTATCATTATTACACTATTACACATTATGCCAGTGCCGTACATTATGCAGTCTATTACACTATACATTATGCCGTACATTATGCAGTCTATTACACTAGTACATTATGACGTACATTATGCAGTCTTTGCACTATTACATACATTATGCCGTACATTATGCAGTCTATTACACTTTACATTATGCCGTACATTATGCTATTACACTATACATTTGCCGTACATTACAGTCTATTACATTACATTATGCCGTACATTATACAGTCTATTACACTATACATTATGCCGTACATTATGCAGTCTATTACACTATACATTATATACATTATGCCGTACATTATGCAGTCTATTACACTTTACATTATGCCGTACATTGCAGCATTCTATTACATTATGCCGTACATTATGCCGTACATTATGCAGTCTATTACACTATACATTATGCTGTACATTATGCAGTCTATTACACTATACATTATGCCGTACATTATGCAGTCTATTACATACATACATTATGCCGTACATTATGCAGTCTATTACACTATACATTATGACGTACATTATGCAGTCTATTACTATACATTATGACGTACATTATGCAGTCTATTACACTATACATTATGCCGTACATTATGCAGTCTATTACACATTATACATTATGCAGTCTATTACAATATACATTATGCAGTACTATTACACTATACATTATGCCGTACATTATGCAGTCTATTACACTATACATTATGCCGTAGCAGTACATACATGCCGTACATTATGCAGTCTATTTACACATTATACATTATGCCGTACATTATGCAGTCTATTACACTATACATTATACAGTCCGTACATTATACATTATTACACTATACATTATGCCGTACATTATGCCGTACATTATGCAGTCTATTACACTATACATTATGCCGTACATTATGCAGTCTATTACACTCTACATTACACGTACATTATGCCGTCATTACACTATCTATTATGTACATTATGCCGTACATTATGCAGTCTATTACACTATACATTATGCCGTACATTATGCAGTCTATTATATATTATGCCATACATTATACATTATGACGTACATTATGCAGTCTATTACACTATACATTATGCCGTACATTATGCAGTCTATTACACTATACATTATGCCGTACATTATGCAGTCTATTACACTATACATTATGCCGTACATTATGCAGTCTATTACACTATACATTATTGACGTACATTATGCAGTACATTATTACACTATACATTATGCCGTACATTATGCAGTCTATTACACTATACATTATGCCGTACATTATGCAATCTATTACACTATACATTATGCCGTACATTATGCAGTCTATTACACTATACATTATGCCGTACATTATGCACATCTATTACACTATTACATTATGCCGTACATTATGCCGTACATTATGCAGTCTATTACACTATACATTATGCCGTACATTATGCAATCTATTACACTATACATTATGCCGTACATTATGCAGTCTATTACACTATACATTATGCCGTACATTATGCAATTCTACATTATGCCGTACATTATACATTATACACCGTACATTATGCCGTCTATTACACTATACATTATGCCGTACATTATGCAGTCTATTACACTATACATTATGCCGTACATTATGCCGTACATTATGCGTAATTATCTATTACACTATACATTATGCCAGTCTATTACACTATACATTATGTACAAGTCTATTACACTATACATTATGCCGTACATTATGCAATCTATTACACTATACATTATGCCGTACATTATGCAATCTATTACACTATACATTATGCCGTACATTATGCAGTCTATTACACTATACATTATGCCGTACATTATGCAGTCTATTACACTATACATTATGCCGTACATTATGCAATCTATTACACTATACATTATGCCGTACATTATGCAATCTATTACACTATACATTATGCTATACATTATGCCGTACATTATGCAATCTATTACACTTATACATTATGCCGTACATTATGCAATCTATTACACTTTACATTATGCCGTACATTATGCAATCTATTACACTATACAATACATTATGCCGTACATTATGCAATCTATTACACTATACATTATGCCGTACATTACATTATGCAATCTATTACACTATACATTATGCCGTACATTATGCAGTCTATTACACTATACATTATGCCGTACATTACATCTATTACACTATACATTATGCCGTACATTATGCATCTATTCTATTACATTACTATACATTATGCACTATACATTATGCCGTCTATTACACTATACATTACACTATACATTATGCAATTATTAGTCTATTACACCATACATTATGCCGTACATTATGCAGTCTATTACACTATACATTATGCAGTCTATTACTATTACACTTACATTATGCCGTACATTATGCAGTCTATTACACTATACATTATGCCGTACACATGCGTATATTACACCATACATTATGCCGTGCATTATGCAATCTATTACGCTGTACATTATGCCGTACATTATATACATTATTTCGTACATTATGCCGTACATTTGCAGTCTATACATTACATTATGGCGTACATTATGCCTATTACATATTATGCCGTACATTACAATTACATATACATTATGCCGTAAATTATACATTATGAATACATTATGGCGTACATTATGCAGCTATTTAACTATACATTATGCCGTACATTATGAATCTATTACACTATACATTATGCCGTACATTATGTAATCTATTACACTATACATTATGCCGTACATTATGCAATCTACATTATGTACATTATGCAATCTATTACACTATACATTATGCCGTACATTATTATGATATACGTATATTATGCAGTCGTACATACATATACCGTACACTATGCAGTTATTACACTATACATTATGATATACATTATGTAGATCTATTACACTATACATTATGCCGTACATTATGAGTCTATACATTTACCGTACATTATGCAGTCTATTACACTATACATTATGCCGTACATTATGATATACATTATGTGTACATTACAATATATTACGCTATATATTATGCTGTACATTATGATATACATTATGCAATCTATTACGCTGTATATTATAAGCTATTACGCTGTATATTATGCTTACATTATGCTGTACATTATGTAATCTAATATAATGTACATTATGATATACATTATGATATTAAGTTGTACATTATTCCGAACATTATGCAATACATTATGATATATATTCTGTACATTATGATATACATTATGCTGTATATTATGATATACATTATACGTACATTATGATATACATTATGATATACATTATGCCGTACATTACATTATGATATACATTATGTCGTACATTATGATATACATTATGATATACATTATGATATACATTATACATTATGTACATTATGATATACATTATGATATACATTATGATATACATTATGATATACATTATGATACATTATGATATACATTATGCCGTACATTATGATATACATTATGATATACATTTTGATATACATTATGATATACATTATGTCGTACATTATGATATACATTATGATATACATTATGCCGTACATTATGATATACATTATTATGATATACATTATGTCAATGTACATTATGATATACATTATGTCGTACATTATGATATACATTATGATATACATTATGATATACATTATGCGGTACATAATATATACATTATGATATACATTATGATATACATTATGATATACATTATGATATACATTATGATATACATTATGATATACATTATGATCGTACATTATGATATACATTATGATATACATTATGATATACATTATGATATACATTATGCCGTACATTATGATATACATTATGATATACATTATGTCGTACATTATGATATACATTATGATATACATTATGCCGTACATTATGATATACATTATGATATACATTATGATATACATTATGATATACATTATGATATACATTATGATGTACATTATGATATACATTATGATATACATTATGATATACATTATGATATACATTATGATATACATTATGATATACATTATGCCGTACATTATGATATACATTATGATATACATTATGCCGTACATAATGATATACATTATGATATACATTATGCCGTACATTATGATTATACATATATTATGATATACATTATGATATACATTATGATATACATTATGATATACATTATGATATAATTATGCCATACATTATGATATACATTATGCCGTACAATATGATTATACACTATGAATTACATTATGATATACATTATGATATACATTATGATATACATTATGATATACATTATGATATACATTATGCCGTACATTATGATATACATTATGAATTACATTATGATATACATTATGATATACATTATCATATACATTATGATATACATTATGCCGTACATTATGATATACATTATGCCTTACATTATGATATAAATTATGATATACATTATGGTACATTATGATATACATTATGTCGTACATTATGATATACATTATGATATACATTATGATATGCATTATGGCGTACATTATGATATACATTATGATATACATTATGCCGTACATTATGATATACATTATGATATACATTATGATATACATTATGCCGTACATTATGACATACATTATGACGTACAGTATGATAAACATTATGATATACATTATGATATACATTATGATATACATTATGATATACATTATGATCGTACATTATGATATACATTATGATATACATTATGCCGTACATTATGATATAAATTATGCCGTACATTATGACATACATTATGCCGTACATTATGATATACATTATGACATATACATTATGCGGTCCATTATGACATACATTATGATATACATTATGCCGTACATTATGATATACATTATGATATACATTATGCGGTCCATTACATACATTATGATATACATTATGATATACATTATGATATACATTATGATCTACATTGATATACATTATGGCGATATACATTATGATATACATTATGACGTATATTATGCCGTACATTATGATATACATTATATTCATTATGAGATACATTATGATATACATTATCATATACATTATGATATACATTATGGCGTACATTATGAGACTTACATTATGCGTACATATTATATACATTATGGCGTACATTATGATCAATTACGATATACATTTGCGTACATTATGATATACATTATGCCGTACATTATGCCGTACATATGACTTACATTATGCAGTACAATTATGATGTACATTATACCGTACAATATGATGTACATTATGCCGTACATTATGATGTACATTATGACTTACATTATGATGTACGTATGACTTACATTATGATTACATTATGCCGTACATTATGATATACATTATAATTATACATTATGCCGTACATTATGATTACATTATAGCGTACAATATGACTTACATTATGATATACATTTTGCCGTACATTATGATATACATTATGCCGTACATTATGACTTACATTATGATGTACATTACGTACATTATGACTTACATTATGACTTGCATTATGATGTACATTATGCCAAGTACATTATGATGTACATTATGCCGTACATTATGACTTACATTATGCCTTACATTATGACTTACATTATGCCGTACATTATGACTTACATTATGACGTACATTATGACTTACATTTATGCCTGATATGATGTAATTTATGCCGTACATTATGTTTATGTACATTATGCCGTACATTATGACACATTATGATGTACATTATGAAAGTATATTAGGATTTTACATTATGATGTACATTATGCACCACATTATAGACTTCATTATGATCATACATTATGCACCATATATTAGGACTTACATTATGATGTACATTATGACTTACATTATGACGTACATTATGACTAACATTATGACGTACATTATGACTTACATTATGGCGTACATTATGGCGTACATTATGACTTACATTATGGCGTATATTATGACGTACATTATGCCGTACATTATGACTGCATATTAAGCTTACATTGTGATGTACATTATGCCGTACATTATGATATACATTGTGATGTATATTATGCTGTACATTATGATGTACATTATGCATGTAGATTATGTACATTACTTACATTATGGCGTACATTATGATATACATTATGCCGTACATTATGACTTACATTATGCCGTACATTATGTATACATTATGGCGTATGTCATTATGACTTACATTATGGCGTACATTATGAGATACATTATGATATACATTATGATATACATTATGATATACACTATGCCGTATATTATGATATACATTATACCGTACATTATGATATACATTATGACTTACATTATGATATACATCATGACGTGCATTATGACTTACATTATGGCGTACATTATGATATATATTATGCCGTATATTATGACTTACATTATGCCGTACATTATGACTTTTTACATTATGATATACATTATGCCGATTTACATTATGGCGTACATTATGACTTACATTATGCCGTGCATTAAGACTTACATTATGGCGTACATTAATACACATTATGCCGTACATTATGAATTACATTATGTCGTACATTATGATGTACATTATGCTGTACATTATGATGTACATTATGATATACATTATGCCGTACATTATGCCGTACGATATGATGTACATTATGCCCGTACATTATGATATACATTATGCCGTACATTATGATGTACATTATGCCGTACATTATGATGTACATTATGATGCCATCATGTCGTACATTATGATGTACATTATGACTTACATTATGATGTACATTATGCCGTACATTATGATGTATATTTTGTCGTACATTATGATATACATTTTGTCGTACATTATGATGTATATGTACATTATGTCCGTATATATATTTTGTCACATTATGATATACATTATGTCGTACATTAAGATGTACATTATGTAAATTGCATTATGTCGTACATTATGATGTACATTATGATGTAAATTATGTTTACATTATGATGTACATTATGCCGTACATTATGATGTAAATTATGTCGTACATTATGATATACATTATGACATTATGATGTAAATTATGTCGTACATTATGATGTAAATTATGATGTACATTATGATGTACATTATGATAAGCATTATGATGTACATTATGATGTAAATTATGATGTAAATTATATCGTACATTATGATATACATTTTGTCGTACATTATGATGTAGAATTATGATGTAAATTACAATGTAAATTACGTACATTATGATATACATTATGCATTTATGATCTAAATTATGATGTAAATTATGATGTAAGTATGTCGTACATTAGGATATACATTATGATGTACATTATGATGATGATGTACATTATGTCTTACGATATGATATACATTATGCCGTACGACATTATGATGTAAATTATGATGTAAATTATGTCGCACATTATGATGTACATTATGCCGTACATTATGATGTATATTATGCCGTACATTGTGATCATACATTATGATGTACATTATGTTGTATATTATGTGGTACATTATATGATGTATATTATGTCGTACATTATGATGTACATTATGCCGTACATTATATGTACATTATGTCGTATATTAAAATGACTTACATTATACCGATATACATTATACCGTGATATGATGTACATTATGATATACATTAAGATGTAATGCATTATCCGTACATTATGATATATATTATGTCGTACATTATGACTTACATTATGATATACATTATGAGATACATTCTACAGTACATTATGATATACATTATGATATACATTATGATGTACATTATACCGTACATTATGATATACATTATACCGTACATTATGATATACATTATGCCGTACATTATGATGTACATTACATCATTATACCGTGCATTATGATATACATTATGCCGTACATTATGATATACATTATATCGTACATTATATATACCTTATGATGTACATTATGACTTACATTATGATATACATTATGCCGTACATTATACCGTAAATTATACGGTACATTATGACTTACATTATGCCGTGCATTAGGACTTACATTATGCCTGTACATTATGACTACACATTATGCCGTACATTATGATGTACATTATGTCGTACATTATGATGTACATTATGCTGTACGTTATGATGTACATTATGCCGTACATTATGATGTACATTATGCCGTATGATTATGATACCGTACATTATGCCGTACATTATGTATATACATTATACCATACATTATGATGTACATTATGCCGTACATTATGATATACATTATGCCGTACATTATGATATACATACCGTACATACCGTACATTGTGATGTACATTATGCCGTACATTTTGTCATACATTATGATGTACATTATGCCGTACATTATGATGTATATTTTGTCGTACATTATGATATACATTTGTCATTACATTACATTATGTATATTTTGATGTGCATTATGTCGTACATTCTGATGTATATTTTGTCGTACATTATGATATACATTTTGTCGTACATTAAGATGTATATTTTACCGTGCATTATGATGTATATTAAGATGTAAATTATGATGTAAATTATACCGTACATTATGATGTACATTATGTCGATATGATGTAAATTATACCGTACATTATGCTGTACATTATGCTGTACATTATGCGTACATTATGCCGTACATTATCCTGTACATTATGATGTACATTATGATGTACATTATATCGTACATTATGATAAACATTATGTCGTACATTATGATGTAAATTATGATGTAAATTATGGTGTACATTATGCTGTACATTTTGTCGTACATTATGATGTAAATTAGGATGTACATTATTACATTATGATAAATTATGTCGTACATTATGATATACGTATTGCATTATGATCTACATTATGATGTAAATTATGATGTAAATTATGTCGTACATTATGATGTACATTATGTCGTACATTATGATGTAAATTATGATGTACATTATTCCGTACGATATGATATACATTTTGTCGTACATTATGTCGTACATTATACCGTACATTATGATGTACATTATATGTCGTACATTATGATGTACATTATACCGTACATTATGATGTACATTTTGTACATTATGTCGTACATTATACCGTACATTATGATGTACATTATACCGTACATTATGATGTACATTATACATTGTGATGTACATTATGCTGCAACATTATATGATGTACATTATACCGTACATTAAAATGTACATTATGTACATTATACCGTACATTATGATGTACATTACATTGTAAGATGTACATTATACCGTACATTATGATGTACATTATTGCTGTACATTATGATGTACATTATATGCCGTACATTATGTACATTATACCGTACATTCTGATGTACATTATGCCGTACATTATGTACATTATGATGTACATTATACCGTACATTATGATGTACATTATACCGTACATTATGATGTACATTATGATGTACAATAATACCGTACATTATGATGTACATTATGATGTACATCATATACCGTACATTATGATGCACATTATGATGTACATTATACCGTACATTATGATGTACATTATATACATTTATACATTATACCGTACATTATACATTATGATGTACATTATCCTGTACATTATACCGTACATTATGATGTACATTATGCTGTATTATTATGTACATTATGCTGTACATTATGCAGTACATTATGCTGTACATTATGATGTACATTATACTGTACATTATGATGTACATTATACATTATGATGTACATTATTATTATGATGTACATTATACCGTACATTATGATGTACATTATGCTGTACATTATGCTGTACATTATGCTGTACATTATGATGTACATTATACCAAGTACATTATGATGTACATTATACCGTACATTATGGTGTACATTATGCCTGTACATTATGATGTACATTATACCGATGTACACATTATGATGTACATTATACCTTACATTATGATGTACATTATACCGTACATTATGATGTACATTTATACATTATACCGTACATTATGATGTACATTATACCGTACATTATGATGTACATTATGTATTAAGCCGTACATTATACCGTACATTATGTACATTATACCGTACATTATAATGTACATTATGCTGTACATTATGTACATTATACCGTACATTACCTTATATACCGTACATTATGATGTACGCATTATACCACACATTATGTGCATTGTACGTACATTATGATGTACATTATACCGTACATTATGATGTACATTATACTGTACATTATGATGTACATTATGCCGTACATTATGATGTATATTATACCGTACATTATGATACATTATCCTGTACTGTACATATGCTGCTGCTGTACATTATACCGTACATTATGCCGTACATTATCCTGTACATTATACCGTACATTATGATGTACATTATACCGTACATTATGATGTACATTATGTACATTATGATGTACATTATACCGTACATTATGATGTACATTATGCATTATGATGTACATTATGATGTACACATTATACTTACATTATGATGTACATTATACTGTACATTATGATGTACATTATACCGTACATTATGATGTACATTATACCATACATTATGATGTACATTATTATTTACCGCATTATGCCGTACATTATGATGTACATTATACCGTACATTATGATGTACATTATACTGTACATTATGATGTACATTATGCTGTACATTATGATGTACATTAAGCCGTAGATTATGTATGTACATTATGATGTACATTATACCGTACATTATGATGTACATTATATGCTGTACATTATGATGCATTATAGTGTACATTATGCTGTACATTATCCTGTACATTATACCGTACATTATGATGTACATTATACCGTACATTTTGATGCACATTATGATGTACATTATACCATTGTGATGTACATTATATGGACATTATGATGTACACTATACCGTACATTATGATGTACATTATATGTACATTATGATGTACAGTATACCGTACATTGATGATGTACATTCATACCGTACATTATGATACCGTACATTATACCTTACATTATGATGTACATTATACAATACATTATACCGTACATTATGATGTACATTATATCGTACATTATGATGTACATTATACCGTACATTATGATGTGATATGATGTATATTACGTACACACATTATGATGTACATTATACCGTACATTATACCATTTTGATGTACATTATACCGTACATTGTGATGTACATTATGTACTGTACATTATTATGTACATTATACCGTACATTATGATACGTGCGCATTACATTGTGATGATACAAAATACATTATGATGTACATTATACATTATGATGCTGTACATTATGATGTACATTATACCCCACATTATGATGTACATTATGTACATTATGTACATTTGTACATTATGATGTACATTATACCGTACATTATGATGTACATTATACTGTACATTATGATGTACATTATACCGTACATTATGATGTACATTATGCAACACATTATGATGTACATTAACCGTACATTATGATGTATACATTATACCGTACATTATGATGTACATTATACCGTACATTATGATGTACATTATACCGTACATTATGATGTACATTATACTGTACATTATGATGTACATTATACCGTACATTATGATGTACATTATGCTGTACATTATGATGTACATTATACCGTACATTACGATGTACATTATACCGTACATTATGATGTACATTATACTGTACATTATGATGTACATTATACCGTACATTATGATGTACATTATACATTATAACGTACATTATGATGTACATTATACCGTACATTATGAAGTACATTATACTGCACATTATGATGTACATTATACATTATGATGTACATTATGATGTACATTATACTGTACATTATGATGTACATTATGTACATTATGATGTACATTATACCGTACATTATGATGTACATTATACTGTACATTATGATGTACATTATACCGTACATTATGTACTACCGTACATTATGTACATTATACCGTACATTGTGATGTACATTATACCGTACATTATGCCGTACATTATACCGTACATTGATGATGTACATTATACCGTACATTATGATGTACATTATACCGTACATTATGATGTACATTATACCGTACATTATGATGTACATTATACCGTACATTATACATTATGATGTACATTATACCGTACATTATGATGTACATTATACCGTACATTATGATACCGTACATTATGATACCGTACATTATGATGTACATTATACCGTACATTATGACCGTACATTATATACTACCGTACATTATACAGTACATTATACCGTACATTATGATGTACATTATGTACATTATACCGTACATTATGATGTACATTATACCGTACATTATGATGTACATTATACCGTACATTATGATGTACATTATGCTGTACATTATGATGTACATTATACCGTACATTGTGATGTACATTATACCGTACATTATGATGTACATTATACCGTACATTATGATGATGTACATTATGATGTACATTATGATGTACATTATACCGTACATTGTGATGTACATTATGCCGTACATTATGATGTACATTATACCGTACATTATGATGTACATTATACCGTACATTATGTACATTATGTACATTATACCGTACATTATGATGTACATTATACCGTACATTATGATGATGTACATTATACCGTACATTATGATGTACATTATACCGTACATTGTGATGTACATTATACCGTACATTATGATGTACATTATACCGTACATTATGATGTACATTATACCGTACATTATGATGTACATTATACCGTACATTGTGATGTACATTATACCGTACATTATGATGTACATTATACCGTACATTATTATGTACATTATACCGTACATTATGATGTACATTATACCGTACATTATGATGTACATTATACCGTACATTATGATGTACATTTATGACCGTACATTATACCGTACATTATGATGTACATTATACCGTACATTATGATGTACATTATACATTATGATGTACATTATACGTACATTATGATGTACATTATACCGTACATTATGATGTACATTATACCGTACATTATGATGTACATTATACCGTACATTATGATGTACATTATACCGTACATTATACCGTACATTATGATGTACATTATACCGTACATTATACCGTACATTATGATGTACATTATACCGTACATTATGATGTACATTATACCGATATGATGTACATACATTATACCGTACATTATGATGTACATTATACCGTACATTATGATGTACATTATACCGTACATTATGATGTACATTATACCGTACATTATGATGTACATTATACCGTACATTATGATGTACATTATGATGTACATTATACCGTACATTATGATGTACATTATACCGTACATTATGATGTACATTATACCGTACATTATGATGTACATTATACCGTACATTATGATGTACATTATACCGTACATTATGATGTACATTATACCGTACATTGTGATGTACATTATACCGTACATTATGATGTACATTATACCGTACATTGTGATGTACATTATACCGTACATTATGATGTACATTATTCTGTACATTATGATGTACATTATGCTGTACATTATACAGTACATTATGCAGTATATTATGATGTACATTATACCGCACATTATGATGTACATTATACCGCACATATGATGTACATTATACCGTACATTATGATGTACATTATACTGTACATTATGATGTACATTATACCGTACATTGTGATGTACATTATGCTGTACATTATGCAGTACATTATGCAGTATATTATGATGTACATTATACCGCACATTATGATGTACATTATACCGTACATTATGATGTACATTATGCTGTACATTATGATGTACATTATGCTGTACATTATGCAGTACATTATGCAGTACATTATGATGTACATTATACCGTACATTATGATGTACATTATGCTGTACATTATACTGTACATTATACTGTACATTATGATGTACATTATACCGTACATTATGATGTACATTATACCGTACATTATGATGTACATTATGCTGTACATTATGATGTACATTATACCGTACATTATGATGTACATTATGCTGTACGATATGCTGTACATGATGCCGTACATTATACAGTACATTATGCTCTACATTATGCCGTACATTATGCAGTACATTATGCTCTACATTATGCAGTACATTATGCTGTACATTATGCTGGGCATTATGCGGTACATTATGCCGTACATGTCAAGTTAAAGACACACAGCGAGTTTAGGGGCGTGTGGAAAGTGAAAAGTATTAGTAGTTTGTTTTGCTCGGTTGGTAGCACGCTTTCTTTTGTGTCAAGGCGATGTTAGCCGATGTATAGGACGCGGGTTCGGTCGTCATGGTGGCTGGGGTTGTTGGGGTTTTTTCTGTCTATTCCTTGTATTGGTCTTGCATTTGTTCCTATGGGACTATATTATCTTTGACCTCACCTATCAGCACTCTACTCCTGTTCACCCTGCACTCAACTTTAAATCACTTTATTTGTTACTATCATTTACGTTTTGTTTCTGTCTTTGTTCGTTTGTTTGTTTATCGTTTATAATACGAGAAAGAATGGTGTTAGGGGGTAATTTTGAGAAGTTGTTTGACGTCATTTGCCAATCGATAAATGTTAGAGAGGTCGATTTGAATTCAATTTGACACAATGGAGGTTGGAATGCTTGCATGCACGAGCCAAATTACAATCGTGACAAGCAGGATTGTACATTCGATTACAGATGTTGTGTTATTATCGATACTAGCCTGCTCGGTTACGTGACATACTTCTTAGTATCATGTCGTCCTTTATTTTTATTGTACATGTACCTCCGAAATAGATATTGTCCAATATCCT